>JASANA010002479.1:0-47988 GCA_030248095.1 Ptycholaimellus sp. GST1_10
GACACCACGGAGCTGCTGGAGGAGGAAACCCGCCTGAAACTGCCCCTCCAGTCCAGAGGCCAGAGTAGAGCTGGAGGCATGTATGATGATCCAACTTGCTTGCTTAACTCGCTTGCTCACATACAATCCTCCTGTTCCCATGCTGTAGGCCAACCTTTAGTCAGTCAGCGACCAATTAAAGGAGTTCGACCTCGCCAAGAACGCCGGGCTCAAGCAGATTGCCCAGCTGCAGATTCAAGGCTTTCTCTGCGCTGGTGGCTGAGCAGGCAGACATGGACACCTGCCCTCCCCTCTTCCCAGCCTCCTCCTCCTCCCTGTGCTCCCTCTGCTCCGGATTCGGCTATCCTTCCTCCTCCCCGCCCCCCTTCCCCCTCAAACCTCCTCATAAACCTCACAGAAAAGGAGCTGACGCCTGCTAAGGTAGCAACGCTGTCCAGAGGTCCCCAGTTTGCCCTGCCCCCCAGGAATCTCCCAGTGGCTGACCTCGTCGCCCGGTGCCAGCATGCAGCGAACCTGGCCCTGCAGCGCCACCCAGATCGCGCCCCTGCCATTGCCTCCTTCGTCAACCAGGCTGCCACCCTCCTTTCCCATCCTCTCCCCTCTAGGCCCCAGCCCACTCATTCCTCCTTATCCCGTTGCCAAGACGTTTAAGGAACTTGGCAAGGACAAGGAGCGAGTGTTTGTGGTCAGCTGACAAGGCCAAAGCTCTGGTGGTGATGGAGCGCCAAGTGCACCAGCAGAAGGTTCTGGAGATCCTGCGGTCACCCACCTAACCCCGAGGAGCTGGCCTCATACCCCTCGCCCTCCTTCAATGCCCGCTTTGTCAAGGCTCTCAAGGCTGTCTTCCAAACCTCTTGCCTCTCCTGAAGCCCAATCCTCCTCTCGCTGGGACACAAAATTGACAGGGTTGCCAGCAAAGGTATTGACACTTTTACGTTGAGTGTATTAGCCAGGCTAGAAGTAGCAGAGTTCATACTGGCTTAGTGAAACATCAGCAGCCTGGGAGCAATGTCAAGGGCCCGCTGGTACTGTGTAATTGGGCAGTAGGGGGTGCTCAGGCAGGTTAAAAGAGAGATATTGTACTGGGCAGGCCAAATTTGAGTCTCTTTTCTCCAAAATTTGCAACTGCCTCGAGTAAAAAGTTAAGTAAAATACAAATTCTACAAGTGGAAATCGCTGCTTGGACAGTTGCATTTTGTTTTTGTCGCGCAGTTCAGTGTCTCTTTCCATGTGTGCCCAAAAACAAAATACATATGACGCAGCAGATTCCACTAGTAGAATTTGTATTTCCTTGAACTTTTTACTCGAGGCAGTTGCAAATTTTGGAGAAAAGAGACTCAAATTTGGCCTGCCGATGGTACCAGATATTTCTTCCACTTTTAATATAGTATATAATATGTAAATAAAAATTTTTATATTGTTGGTTATTTATTTAGTTAAGATTTTATTAGATAATTAAATAAATACTAAATAAAAATAAAATATAATTTTATAAAAATGCAACAAAACGAAACGTTTCAAAAATGAAAAATACAATTCAAATTTATTGGTAAGTTAATATATTTTTCAGAAATTTTCTCATTACAATCGATTTTCGGCAAAAAGAGCTATACTTTTGGCCTGCCGATGGTTCTCTACTTTAAATACATAAAACTATTTGTAAAATTTAGCTTTTACCTTTTTTAAGACACAAGAATGGTGCTTTTTTAGAAAATGGCAAAAAAATAGTATTCATAAAAAAATGCCAAAAATTTGTTTGCATTGAGCCAGGTTCGAACCCAGCTCAGTTCGAACCAGGTCAGACGAACAAGCCACTTGACCACACAACCGATGATTCACTGTACACAATTGACCTATATTATCAAAATCAAATGACCATTGGACCTTGCCGTTTAATGCCTTTAACACAGTCCGATTGAATACCTACTATCGTTCATTGAATAGATGCGGAGGAGGAGGAGGAGAAGGAGAAGGAGAAGGAGGAGTTCGGACAAATGGTTTTGACCGATTTTCTAATGCTTGCTGCAACTTTTTGGCGATTTCTCGCGAGTTTTGGTCAAATAGATGATGCTCTTTCCAATGCAAAAAGAATCAGAACGATTGGATTCTTCTGTGAGGAGCAGGAGCCTTATCAAAATGGAGATCTAGCAATAACCCCGAAAACGTACACCTGGGTCGAAAAGAGGGGCTGGGCGCTGACGGTCGCTATGCTCCCTCGCGCCAGCCCAATGTTCACCCACAAATTTCCAAGTGTCTCCGCTAGTCATCAGATTGATCACGCCATAATGGAGCCATTGGCTGAAATTGAGGGAGCAATATCATGTTGGCTTCGTGGAACATCAAACTATTGGGGGGGAACTAGAGGGCATGATAGCGCGGCTGTCTGGACAGTGTCGATGTCAAAGGTAGGCTAAGTTTGCAGGTAAAGCAATTAGAGTACAATTGCGACTAAGCTTATTTTTTGCTGACTAATTTAAACTGCGCTACATTTAAGACTTACTGCTAGCATCTTGGCTAACGGATCAGATGGACTGGGGATGTGCGACCTTTAGGGCCTAGGCTGGTGAGTAAGAACGAGGTGACAGGGCATCCGGCAGAGAATAGAGAAGCAGGGCAAAGCATAGGCTGACCATTCACAGAGAGCCAGCCATGGAGTACGAGAGCTTTAGTCGCACTGAGAAACGCAGCCGCTCCCTCAAGCTAGTCCCACTTCCCACCTAGCTAGGCAGCTCGCCCATGTCCAGCATCACGGTGTCTGCCCACACTGGTCCTCTGGTGCCCTTGGGTTGCAATTGAAGGGGGCGCGGAAGAAGGCGGACCAGGTCCTGGAGGAGGTCAAGCGCAAGGATGTCGAGGATGTCCAGGTTTGGCTTTCAATTTTGACTTTATTTTTTTCTTTTTTTCCCTCTTCCCTCTGCTCTCTTTTTTTAAATCAAATTTGAAATGCCAAGGCCGCAGAAGCATTCCAGCAATTGTCCATCTATAACCCTGTTATTTTGAGGGATATTTATGGAGAGATATCTGGTGCCAGGCAGCGGTGAAGCAAGCTTCGGAGGCAAGCTCCAAGCGCAAGGCCCAGGCAGAGCTGGAGGATAACAGCGTGGACAATCGGGAGCTGGAGAAGACTCAGCGAAAGGTTCCTTTGCTGCTTCAACAGCTCATTTTGCTGGTCATTTTGCTTTTCTGTGGGCGTTTGCAAGTGTCCATCGAGCTGGGAAGGTCCGGAGAGAAAGTCGAAGAAGCAAGACTGCTGTTCAATATATCGATGTTTCAGAAAAGTATGCTTTCACACCCAAAATCTTAATGGGCGTAGATTGTTGTTGGCGATATTGGTTCTGATCCTATTTTATCTGTCCCAATCGATGATAGGTATCGATTTGCGCAGGTGGACCAGATGATGAACGAGATACACGCAGCCTCGGAAAAACTGGAGCTGGAGTGCGACGCGGCTGCTCAGAAGAGCCGCGAACGGGAGCTGCCTGTCCCTCCAGAAAGAGCTGGAGGATCGCGAGGTCCCCGCCTTCCTCCCCAATAATCCCCTATAATTACTTTCCATTTGTCAGGAGGCCCTGGAGGAGGTGCGCCAGGACAAGCAGTGCCTGGCCCTGGACCACCTGATGTCCTCCAAGAACGACGTCGGGCGGTCGGTGCACGAGCTGGAGAAGGTGAAGCGGGAGCTGGCGGCCAAGCTGGAGGAGCAGCGCCAGGTCATCGAGGAGCTGGAGGACTCCACATCCAGAGGATGCCAACATGGAGGTGTATTTATAAATGGAGCGATCACTCTTTAACATGGGGAGGGGGGCTAAGTTGCAAAACTCCAAAAGTTATAACACAGGGGGTCGAAAGTGACCTTTTGTTAATGGCTGCTGTGAGTCAAAGAAAGAAGCTACAGAGACATTCTTGGGCTTAAAAAAATGCAAAGGAATAGAATTGTACAGCTATGAAGTCCGTGTTGAAAAACAACAGCCCTGTGAATAGCTATAGTTCAGAATGTGGCCTGGCATCAAATATTACGATTTCAGCTGCATTGATGCCCACTCACGTGCCTGATATTTCTTTTAAATACAACTTACTAAGGGTCAGAAACCAACAATAGTTCAGTTGTATTGGTCGCCATAATACAATTGGCCCAGTTACCAAATGACCTGATGTTATACTAATATCTATAGGGGTTTGGATAATCATCTAGTAAACACAGGGGAGTTTTGCAACTTGCTTTATACTGTACAGGTATATAAAGCGATTGCTCAATTTATATACCTCGCTGATGCCAAGCTGCAATCCGACGTCAACTTACAGGTAGAGCTCATTCAGTCTAGAAGGAGTTGCTTCTCTGTGAAGAGCCTATGAAACTAGGTTGGAGGAGGAATGCTTATTGTGCTCCCGATGGAAAGCACTGAATACATGACAAGCCTGAAACATCAGCTGAACAAGCAGATCCGCGACCAACGAACGCCGCCACTGCACCGCCGCTGTCAACCAGCGCAAGAAAGTCCTCTTTCTGCTACTCGCCAGCCTCATGTTTCACTACAGTTTAAAGAGGCGAAGCATATTCGGCTGCTCAATTTGAAGCAATGGTGTAATTCTATTGAAAATAGTGTCGGCATACATAATCCATAACAAATCTTCTGCTAGATTTCTGCATAAGAAAATGCTGGAAATTAGCACAAGAGTCTGTATCTTGAAATTCCAATCAATCAAAATAGATTGTCTGGCAGATGGAGGCTTAGCTGGGGGACCTGGAGCAGCAGCTGGAGCTGTCCAACCGGCTGAAGGAAAACTACAACCGGCAGCTGAAGAAGCTCGGCGCCCAGGTGAAGGACTACCAGCACGACGCCGAGGAGGCCCGCCAGAGCCGCGAGGACATGGCCGCCTCCTATCGGGGGAAGCGCGTCCGCTTCTTTGAGGCTGATCTGGCCTGGCTGCAGGTTCCTTCACTCTGACGGTTGTCGATGAGATTTGAAGAGTTGCCAGATTGGTTGGCAACTCTTCAAATGTCATCGAAAGGGAGCTGCAGGCTGTTTGGTGCTCTGCTTTTGTCGATGATATTGAAGAGTTGCAGTTTCATTTCAACTCTTCAATATCATCGATAAAAGCAAAAGCTTGTCAAAAATATAGCTTGATGATTTGCTAAATTTTGCCTTCCTGTCTCAGAAGTTTTGTCAACTAAATACTTTCTAGTGTAAATGATCTAAGAAACTAGGCGATTCCTCCTCTAATAGGACCTCAATGAGTTACAGCAAGCAAGCCCCAGTTTCCTTGAAACATGTATGAAGATCGAACATGCTTTACATGTATGGAAAAACAACCCTGATGACCTACAAATGTCTTGTTAGCGGGTTGCCTATAAACTTGCTTTCTGACTTTAATAAAATCTTAGTTACCAAATAAAAAACAGAAACATCGCAGAGTTAAGTAACTATATAAACGGCTTTATAACTGGCTTTAGCCCAATTTAACCTAATTTTGCCCCTATTCGGTTGTACATAGCTCCACTTTGGAGGCTCTGTATCCTACAAATGATACCATTCCAGATGCGTCTAAGCAAGCTCTACCCACATAACAGAGTTTCAATGGAAAATTAAGAAAAAAATTTTCGACCAAATATTTTTGTTGGAGAAAATAAAATCGCGGCGCCAAAGCTTATTGAAAAAGTTTTTTCCAGTGAGTCCTATGAAGCTGTACGTTTTTTTGGTGAATGATCAAGCTCTTCGCGATTTTACAGCAAAAAACCGCATTGAAATCGATAGAACTGAGCAAGAATGGCATTGGTTTCTGAAGACCACTTTTTAACCCGTCACACCCCCCCATTATAATATTATAACGCTTTTCCTTCCAGATTATAAATGATTATACAACGTTATAAATCATTTATAATCTTCTTGTTCCATGCTTGAAACCACTCCTAGATCGGCAAACATGACCCTGTGCGTCTGCTGGGTCGCCGGAAGGTGGAGGGCGGAGGCGGAGCGGGACGAGCTGGCCGAGCAGCTGAGCGGCACCGCCTGCGGCTCCATCAGTGGCAAAACGAAGCGCCGTCTGGAGGACCGCATCCGAGCCCTGGAGGAGGAGCAGTCCAACCTGGAGCTAACCTCTGACAAGCATCGAAAGGCTTAGCTACAGGTTACATCCCCTCTTCACGGGCATTGACTTGCTCTTTGGGCCATAACCTGGCTAAAACTCAATCAAATTCAACAAAATTTTTTTTCAATGAAATCCCAGAACCTTTTTGTTTGATTCTAAGTCAAATGTAGATATGTGAAATCTGCACAGGGTGCATGACATTCCTGTTTGTTACCAAGCCCATATTAGCCTTTGAGCAGCTCTGACAGCAGCTCGGAAAATAAATGAATGCTCTGTGCCCTGTGCACTTTTCACATATCTACATTTGACTTAGAATCAAACAAAAAGGTTCTGGGATTTCATTGAAAAAAAATTTTGTTGAATTTGATTGAGTTTTAGCCAGGTTATGGCCCAAACTTGCAGTAATGGGAAAGTATCATGAGAAAGCCTATGCTTAAGCATAGGAAAGAGTCACTTGAGGTTTGACACATTTTGAACTAAAACAAAGGAAACCAATGTGGCAGTAGGGTGTATTGGGTCCTAAAGAAGATATTTAGGCAGTAAAATTGGAAATCTGAGACAAAAAAATTTTTCCGAAAATTTTGCCTATGCTTTAACATGGGGTCAATCAGTGGGTACAAATTTTCAAGTGAAAAAAATAACGTGTGTAACAGAGCCAAACCACAAGTATTATATATCAAAATGACCGCAAGAACTTCAATCTTAACGTGGGTATAGTGCCGTCCTTGAATTTTTTGACTGGTTTGAGAAATCAGTTTTTTTGTGCCAAAATTGAAAAATCAAAATTTTCGATTTTTCAAAATTTCGTTTTTCAGAATAATTTATGCCAAAATTAGAGTGCACCACCTTTTTTGTTTCCAAATTACCTTTCGATTGATATATATTAGTCCATATTAATGTAAAATTTCTTAAACAAAATTATCAAAAAACTGAAATTCTAGGTTTGCAGACCCGAAAAAAGTGTAAGTTACAAAATGGGCCATTTCTCTCCAACGAAGCCATATTTTGGGAAACGGTTAGTTGCACAGAGATGGCAACTAAATTGCCTTAAATGCTGGCACAAAGTCATTTGAAACGGGGCACCTTCGATTTTTGGAACTGACCATCACCCTTTTCAGTCTGTCTCGAGTCTATCAGATTCTGCTTCTTAAGCAATAACAGTCAAATGAGTCAATGATAATAATGGATAATTTGTAAAAAACTAAAAAGTTTATTCAGTTGATGGGAACAAATGCGCACAGCGGAGGTACAGGCCGTATGAGCTATTGTCTGGCTGAAGACTGGGAGGTGGGCCTTTCCTGGGGTCTACGGATGGCTCAGCCTCAGCGTACCCATGGATTGAGACATCGTTCAGCCCTCTCTCGCCCTCTTCTCCCAATCTGGCGTCAGCTCATCAAACAGGCTTGTCCATGGCCCAGGCGGGAGCTGGCGGCCAAGCTGGAGGAGCAGCGCCAGGTCATCGAGGAGCTGGAGGACTCCACATCCAGAGGATGCCAACATGGAGGTGTATTTATAAATGGAGCGATCACTCTTTAACATGGGGAGGGGGGCTAAGTTGCAAAACTCCAAAAGTTATAACACAGGGGGTCAAAAGTGACCTTTTGTTAATGGCTGCTGTGAGTCAAAGAAAGAAGCTACAGAGACATTCTTGGGCTTAAAAAAATGCAAAGGAATAGAATTGTACAGCTGTGAAGTCCGTGTTGAAAAACAACAGCCCTGTGAATAGCTATAGTTCAGAATGTGGCCTGGCATCAAATATTACGATTTCAGCTGCATTGATGCCCACTCACGTGCCTGATATTTCTTTTAAATACAACTTACTAAGGGTCAGAAACCAACAATAGTTCAGTTGTATTGGTCGCCATAATACAATTGGCCCAGTTACCAAATGACCTGATGTTATACTAATATCTATAGGGGTTTGGATAATCATCTAGTAAACACAGGGGAGTTTTGCAACTTGCTTTATACTGTACAGGTATATAAAGCGATTGCTCAATTTATATACCTCGCTGATGCCAAGCTGCAATCCGACGTCAACTTACAGGTAGAGCTCATTCAGAGTCTAGAAGGAATTGCTTCTCTGTGAAGAGCCTATGAAACTAGGTTGGAGGAGGAATGCTTATTGTGCTCCCGATGGAAAGCACTGAATACATGACAAGCCTGAAACATCAGCTGAACAAGCAGATCCGCGACCAACGAACGCCGCCACTGCACCGCCGCTGTCAACCAGCGCAAGAAAGTCCTCTTTCTGCTACTCGCCAGCCTCATGTTTCACTACAGTTTAAAGAGGCGAAGCATATTCGGCTGCTCAATTTGAAGCAATGGTGTAATTCTATTGAAAATAGTGTCGGCACACATAATCCATAACAAATCTTCTGCTAGATTTCTGCATAAGAAAGTGCTGGAAATTAGCACAAGAGTCGATATCTTGAAATTCCAATCAATCAAAATAGATTGTTTGGCAAATGGAGGCTTAGCTGGGGGACCTGGAGCAGCAGCTGGAGCTGTCCAACCGGCTGAAGGAAAACTACAACCGGCAGCTGAAGAAGCTCGGCGCCCAGGTGAAGGACTACCAGCACGACGCCGAGGAGGCCCGCCAGAGCCGCGAGGACATGGCCGCCTCCTATCGGGGGAAGCGCGTCCGCTTCTTTGAGGCTGATCTGGCCTAGCTGCAGGTTCCTTCCCTCTGACGGTTGTCGATGAGATTTGAAGAGTTGCCAGATTGGTTGGCAACTCTTCAAATGTCATCGAAAGGAGGCTGCAGGCTGTTTGGTGCTCTGCTTTTGTCGATGATATTGAAGAGTTGCAGTTTCATTTCAACTCTTCAATATCATCGATAAAAGCAAAAGCTTGTCAAAAATATAGCTTGATGATTTGCTAAATTTTGCCTTCCTGTCTCAGAAGTTTTGTCAACTAAATACTTTCTAGTGTAAATGATCTAAGAAACTAGGCGATTCCTCCTCTAATAGGACCTCAATGAGTTACAGCAAGCAAGCCCCAGTTTCCTTGAAACCACTCCTAGATCGGCAACCATGACCCTGTGCGTCTGTGCAGAAGCAGCTGGATCCGGCGGTGCTGGGCCGTCGGAAGGTGGAGGCGGAGCGGGACGAGCTGGCGGAGCAGCTGAGCGGCGCCGCCCGCAGCTCCATCAGCGGCAAAAAGAAGCGCCGTCTGGAGGACCGCATCCGAGCCCTGGAGGAGGAGCAGTCCAACCTGAAGCTAACCTCTGACAAGCATCGCAAGGCTCAGCTACAGGTTACATCCCCTCTTCAAGGGCATCGACTTGCTCTCTGCCGCCTGCCCAGGGGCGAGATGTTTCATAGATTGCATTTGAATAGTTGAGACATACTTTAAATGATACGAGGAAGTTGTAAGCTATGAGGATGTATGCTGCATGATCATAAATGGTAAAAAATGACAATCGGTAACAAAATGCTAAAAGGTGTTCTAGACTATTATATCGTGTACCATCGGCAGGCCAAATGTGGGTCTCTTTTCTCCTTGAGTAAAAAGTCAAGGAAATACATTTTTACTAGTGGAATCTGCTGCTTGGACAGTTGCATTTTGTTTTTGGCGCGCATTTCAGTGTCTCTTTCCATGCATGCCCAAAAACATAATGCAGATGACGCAGCAGATTCCACTAGTGAAAATTGTATATCCTTGACCTTTTCAGGGGCGGAGCTACCTATGGGCATTTTAGGCGAATGCCCCCCCCCCCGAAGCCATTTCGGGGGGGGGGGGGGGCAACGCCCCCCCCCCCCGAAATGCTTGAACAAATTTTCACTTTAGGCAAAAGAGCCAAAAACAAGTATATGGCGCAGAGCGCAATAGGTGACCTCGGAGCTCTCAACATACCCCATTTTTGAACCTTTCTACCCAAAAAAGTAATGTTTCAAATGCGCTGGGACTTGTTCCACCCCTCGAGATCTTCCTAAAATTTTATTACCTTTCAGGAAAAAAAATTTTTGTCAAAATCCGTTGAGAATTGAGCCTTTTAGAGCATACCCAAATTTTCGACCTTTCTACCCAAAAAAGTAATGTTTCAAATGCTCGGAAACCGGTTCCACCCCTCGAGATCTTCCTAAAATTTTATTACCTTTCAGGGAAAAAAAAGTTTGTCAAAATCCGTTGAGAATTGAGCCTTTTACAGCATACCCAAATTTTCGACCTTTCTACCCAAAAAAGTAATGTTTCAAATGCTCGGAAACCGGTTCCACCCCTCCAGATCTTCCTAAAATTTTATTACCTTTCAGGAAAAAAAAAGTTTGTCAAAATCCGTTGAGAATTGAGCCTTTTACAGCATACCCAAATTTTCAACCTTTCTACCCAAAAAAGTAATGTTTCAAAAGTTCAAATTCCGGGTCTACCCCTCCAGATCTTCCTAAAATAGCATTACCTTTCAGGAAAAAAAAAGTTTGTCCAAATCCGTTGAGAATTCGCCCGTGGACAGCATTTCCAGATACATATATATATATATATATACGTATCAGGACAAAAGTTTAGTAACCTCTATAGACCGCGGAGCGGCCCTTCGGGCCGCTCCGCGGTCAAAAATTTGCGCTCCGCGCATTTTTGTCAATTTTTCCCATTACATTACAAGTCTATTTCTTCTTAATTTTTTCCTAAATCAATCAAATTTTTGTTGTATGGGCATTATTGCTTAAGCACATTTTGCCTTGGTTTCTGTTTGCCTAAAAGTTAAAAAACATAATTTTAATCCTTTCCAAAGCTTAAGCAAAGTAGTGAAATGATCAATGATTCCTTGGCTATCATAAACTGAGAGAAATTCTTATATTTTTAAGGAGATGCATGAATATTATGTCTATTGCTGTTGTGTCTCCTCCTCGACACCTCTCCTTCCACTGCGATTTACCTTCACTCTATGCTGATGGGATGAAGAAGCTCTAACTCTCAAACTTGAAGATATGTCCAAACCTCACATATTTACTCTTATGCTTAAATATTCTTATAATCCATTTGTTGGCTAAAAAAATTGGCACGTTGTGTGTATGGGTTGAAGATGTTAGCACAATTAGAACTTTTGTAAAAACTTAAGCAGCCTGCCTGCAACAAGAAAAAAATTGTTTAACACAAATTTTACTGCAATATAGCCCTGAAATTTTTTCCAAGAAGGAGTGCACAATTCCTTTACAATTTTAAGAGTCATTTTTTTTAAGTTTCTGGTGCCTAGGGGGAGGGCACACCCCTCCCCCTAGGACCCCCTCCCCAGGTTGGAGCTTCGCTCCTACATTTTGCCCCCCCCCCCCCAAACGAAAATCCTAGCTCCGCCCCTGGACCTTTTACTTGTGGCAATTGCAAATTTTGGAGAAAGGAGACCCACATTTGGCCTGCCGATGGTACCAGATATAATAGTGAGACTTTGCTGACATCGTCCGAGACACTAATACTAGCATAGAATGCTTTTGTTTGGCTCTCACATGGAATGTTTTTGATGGAGGTTGTAATTGAGAGAGCATGCGGTGATTTTTTGATGTGGTAGAATAATGAAGAGGATCTCAGGCTGGAATAAATTTTTGGGTTAAATTAGGTGAAAGATAGCTGTTTTCTTCTGCATTATTGCTTGGTAAAAACGAGATTAAAAACAAGATGGATTTATTTATCGCTACGATTATTCAAAAAGAGTTGATAAATCGTTTTAAATCTTTCAATATTTCAATATTATGCTTTCAATAGTTTTAAATATTTTTTTTGTTTTGTCTAAACAATATACAAAAAAGGATCCAAAAATTGGGGGATGGTAACATCAGACAATTTCCTTCGCTCATACTCAGGGTGGTAGATTTTTGGAAGAAACAGGTTGTGCTCTCGTCTTGCCGATGGTAGCAGCTAATTCTCTTGTCCCACCTCTTGAGTTTGATTGATTTACTCCGAATGCACAGGTGAAAACAGAACAGCATTCAAAGTGGTGTTCTGAAGAGAGAGAATGAGAGAGAATCATGGCATTGTGTATCAGATCATGTTCTCGTTGTCCAGTAGCTCTGCGGCCGCCTCTAGGAAGCGCCTTCGCCGCCCGCCAGCAGCCTCCGCCGGGACCCGCCTCCACCAGCCACTCACCCTGCTAGGCCAGTGAGCCTGCGCTCCACCCCCACTGCCGCCCACCACTGTGAAGTGGTGCCGCCCGCGAAGGCCCGTGTGAATGAATGGGAAAAACACTGGGCAGCCATGCCAGCCTTCCTGCTGATTTGGGTTTGGGGGTTCTTCTGGATTGCTGAGTTTGAGGCAGATGCTGTAGCAGTTGTGAAGCAAGGTTAGATCGGCTAGGATACGGCGCCTGTGTAGTGTGTCAAGGTTCAGGGAGGCAAGTCGGGCAGTGTAGCCTCCGGTTGGTGCAGCCAAACGGCAACGGCGCATTATGAACTTAGTGAAATTGCGTTGTACTCGTTCAATTCTGTTTGACTCACATTTGCCGTTTGGTGCCCACACTTGGGAGGCATACTCTAGCTGGGGCCTTATATAAACAGTGTAGGCGCGGGTGAGTAGGGTTGGGGTGAAGGCATGGAGGCATTTTTTGATTAGATGGGCTGAGAATTTTGCGCGGTTGATCATGCTGGTTATGTGTGAGGCATAGGAGAGAGAGGGGCACAGCAGAATCCCTAGATCTCTGACTCCGTCTGCTGGGGCCCCCGGGATAGACATGCCAGCCACTGAGTAGTTTGGCAGTGTCCCTCCTCCTATTCTATAGGCTGTGCACTTTTGCGGGGCTATGGCAAGCTGGCAGGCTTTGGACCAGGCAGTGAGGGCTGCAAGGCCTGCCTCTATGGCTGCTGGGGAGGAGGAGGCCAAGCGAATATCATCCGCATAGGCCCACCAGCGCAGTGCAGGGACTGATTGAAGCTGCCAGGTTAGGGGGAGGAGGAAGAGGTTGAAAAGGACAGGGCTGGAGCTCCCCCCTTGCACAATTGACGAGTTGACGGGGTGTGAGGTGGAGAGACTGCTGCCTACCCTTGCCCGAATGCTACGCCCACAGATGAACTCACGAATAAGGCCCACCACTGCTGGTCCCATCCCTACGGATGAACAGACATGGAGAAGTTTTTCGTGACTGACTGAGTCGAAGGCCTTGGATATATCTATGTTTATCACATCAATGCCCTGCTTGCTCGCCAGCTGTGTGGAGAGAAAGCGCTGAAATGAGAGGTGGCTGGTAGTGGTTGATCGGCTTGCCCGAAAGCCATGCATGCCCGCAGGGAGGAGTGCTGAGCGCTCTAGATGATTGCTTATTTGTCTGGCCAGTATGCGGTCAAAGATCTTCAGCAGCCCTGGTATCAGTGAAATTGGGCGGTAAGAGGCACAGCTTGAGGGGTCCCCCTTTCGTTTGAAGATTGGGCACACCAGGGACTCTTTCCATTGGGCGGCAATTTCAGTATTCCGACGGGTCTCTTCAGTATTCTTTCTAAAGCCTTCTCAGTGAAAAAGCAACAGCAAAGTTCGTAATCATGGCCCATGGAGGAGGATGATCATGGAGGATGATGCAGGCAGGAATGATGCAGGCAGGGATGAGGCAGAGCAAAACCTGCGATAGCTGGTGGCGCACTGACAGAGGTGTGGAAGTGAACAGGGGGGAAGCAGGCAGGTTTGCGTTGCAGGTTTGGGGGTCACAGCTGCTGGGTATGATGCATTGGTTGGTCTTTGGCTTGATTGATTGATTTTTACTCCAAGTGCATGGCTGAGGAACAGAAAAGCAAGTGAAGTGGTGTTCTGAGCAGAGATGAGGATACGATCATGCTTTGCTGGAGCGTCAGAACACAATTTGATTATGGAGCAGCTCGGCGACCAGCACAAGGAATGGCTTTTGCCGCCCACCTGCTGCCTCTCTCGGGAGTCGCCTCCACCAACAGCTGTCACCCGACTAGGCCAGTGCCAGGCCAACTAGGGAGCCACAAAGACTTCGGTCGGATGGCCATGGTGCCTCTAAAGGGAGGGTCAATTCCCTACCCCCTCGGGGGGCCTTTTGAGCAGTGATGTGTACCTCAAGGCTCTTGTGAGTAAGCAGAACTCTTTGTGAACAACTTCTGCTCAAGGTTCATAGAGCCATGAAGCCGTATGCACATTTGGCCGCCTAAGCCAGTTTGCCTGCACAACCAGCTGTTCTCACCCTCAACCACCCCGTCGGCAGATGTTTCGTTCGGCAGACAGCGTGCCGACTGGCCCAAAACATAGCAATGTAGTCATCTCTCCATCCACTAAATAGAAATGCAGAGTGGGCTGCAATTCGGGGTAAAACTTTAGCAAATTAATCGGCAATTTTGGGGTTTCGGAGCGGTTTTTTTGGTAGGGTCCTTTTATGCCGAGGGTGGTTAGAAAATGGGTGGGTTTTGAGAGATGGACGATTTTAGGGGAGGGTTAGGGCTGATGATTATGCCTGGCCGGCCGAATAAAGGGCGAAAAGTGTACTGAAATTTGGGCTAAAAACAGTAATGGATTTGAACTGATTTTCAACTCGACATTGTTTGGACACCGGCTGTTTGGAGCCACGTGAAACTCCAAGCTTGTGGGCTGCGCAGCTCTGAGCAAAATCGCCGTGTAGAGTGACTTGCGTTGATGCTAAATTTGAGGCTAACTGTATTGTAAAGACTGGTTGATTTTCATTAATTTTCAGCAAAGGCTGATTTATTAAAAGGTTAATTTTCATTCCTAAAGAGAATCCAGGATTATAAGCCTAGTTCATTCTCTGTCGCCCAACCAACGCACGAAACATGGCCAAAGTGAGTAAATATGTTCAGGCACCGCTGTACGAAGGAAGGGGCGGAGTGCAAAGCGGCCTTTGTGGGAAGGAAGCCAACTGCAGAGCCAAGGCCGCTGCTGCCTTCCTCAAACAGCCCGCCCATTGACGATTGGCTCGACACTCTGAGTTCCATCAGCCGGTCCTTTTTTGCCGTCTAGTGAGGGAGATGGAGAGTGCCACAAGAAAGCAGCCTTTCGGCAGCTCAGGTTGCCTGGAGGTTTGTAGTTAGACAATGTGAGGTGTAAAGTGAAGCGTTTTTGACTGCCCTATGCAGCTTTTAAAGGCCAATTTTAGCCGGGGCGAAATACTTGGGGGCTCTGAATGGGAAGAATGGGTCAGGATGGGAAGTAGCAGACAGATAGATCCATAAGGAGTGTTGGGGAATGAGCGATTCTGAGTCAGCCTTTTGAAGGCCTGAGAAGAAAAAGAGGACAAGACAATATCATTCATCGTCAGACGATCAACAAGTCTTAAAGCTGGAGCGAGATATTTCAAAAAAAGCAAGTTCAGTTGGTCAGCTTATGAAAACCTATACATGTTTTAAGCTGCGAAATGTCAGTGAGTTTGGAGACAAAAGCGTCGTTTTTCAGAATAGCATGGGACTGAAATGACCAGCCAGATTGCAAAATGATGTAGATAGAGCTAAATGGATAAATAAATAGATAGAATGAAATAAGTAAATAAATAGAGCTTACAGATTTAAGCATTTTATTCAGTTTTTTGCTAGGTAAAAACATTTCTCGAGGGCGTCGGCGACGAGTACGACAACCCGCCCATCTTCACCTGCAATCTACGCATATCCCGTATGCCTTTTTGAAGGCCTGTCCTTCTGTTCTCCTCTCTACCCATCTGCCCGATGTTTTGCCGCAATATTAAGTAACATATAAGATCAGATGTTTTGCCCAATTTAAGAAGCAGAATTTGATAGACTCAAAATGCTGATGGTCAGTTCCAAAAATCGAAGGTGCCCCGTTTCAAATGACTTTGTGCCAGCTTTTAAGGCAATTTAGTTGCCATCTCTGTGCAACTAACCGTTTCCCAAAATATGGCTTCGTTGGAGAGAAATGGCCCATTTTGTAACTTACACTTTTTTGGGGTCTGCAAACCTAGAATTTCAGTTTTTTGATAATTTTGTTTAAGAAATTTTACATTAATATGGACTAATATATATCAATCGAAAGGTAATTTGGAAACAAAAAAGGTGGTGCACTCTAATTTTGGCATAAATTATTCTGAAAAACGAAATTTTGAAAAATCGAAAATTTTGATTTTTCAATTTTGGCACAAAAAAACTGATTTCTCAAACCAGTCAAAAAATTCAAGGACGGCACTATACCCACGTTAAGATTGAAGTTCTTGCGGTCATTTTGATATATAATACTTGTGGTTTGGCTCTGTTACACACGTTATTTTTTCACTTGAAAATTTGTACCCAGATTGGCCCCATGTTAAAGCATAGGCAAAATTTTCGGAAAAATTTTTTTGTCTCAGATTTCCAATTTTACTGCCTAAATATCTTCTTTAGGACCCAATACACCCTACTGCCACATTGGTTTCCTTTGTTTTAGTTCAAAATGTGTCAAACCTCAAGTGATTCTTTCCTATGCTTAAGCATAGGCTTTCTCATGATACTTTCCCATTACTGCAAGTTTGGGCCATAACCTGGCTAAAACTCAATCAAATTCAACAAAATTTTTTTTCAATGAAATCCCAGAACCTTTTTGTTTGATTCTAAGTCAAATGTAGATATGTGAAATCTGCACAGGGTGCATGACATTCCTGTTTGTTACCAAGCCCATATTAGCCTTTGAGCAGCTCTGACAGCAGCTCGGAAAATAAATGAATGCTCGGAAACCATCACCCTTTTCAGTCTGTCTCGAGTCTATCAGATTCTGCTTCTTAAGCAATAACAGTCAAATGAGTCAATGATAATAATGGATAATTTGTAAAAAACTAAAAAGTTTATTCAGTTGATGGGAACAAATGCGGACAGCGGAGGTACAGGCCGTATGAGCTATTGTCTGGCTGAAGACTGGGAGGTGGGCCTTTCCTGGGGTCTACGGATGGCTCAGCCTCAGCGTACCCATGGATTGAGACATCGTTCAGCCCTCTCTCGCCCTCTTCTCCCAATCTGGCGTCAGCTCATCAAACAGGCTTGTCCATGGCCCAGGCCCCCTCGCTGCCCCCAGAGTCATCACCACCCAGAGTCTCCTGGCTGATGCGAGGAGCGAAGTCAGCGCCTCCAATCATCTCGTTGCTATGGCTCTGCTGCCATGCCGGAATAATGCCATCATTTATGCTATGTTTTCTCTGCTCAGTTTGACTTTGGAAGAAAAGCTGTCACTGGGAGAGAACAGGACTCTTGATTCTAGTTGTTGGCATTGGCAAGAGCTAGAGGCCTTGGCAAAGCCAAAGGTGCTGTCAGAGCTGATGGGAGACGTTGGCGAAGCCCAGCAAGGCAGCTTAGTCCGCCATATGATCAGGTCCCTTTCACCACTTTGTAGTCTCAATTACTTTCACCAATTGCAAGGACTGAAACGACTCTGTATTGCTAAAATCTAGTGATGCAAGCGCTTTAGTAAAAGCGTTGAAACATCAGAGAAGCTAGTCTGTGTTTTGACGGATGTAGATAGCAGCATTGTCTATGATAGCAGTGATGGTTGGTTGGGGGACTCTTCTTGCAGTCCATCGAGCGGCTGAAGGAGGACGCTGCCACATCCAATAATGCCGCCTTACCTACGACTACAAGTCCATTCAGTGCCACTCAATTTACTCAGGCGGCAGGACTCAATTTACAGCCACTGGAAAAGCACCATGGGCGAGGGCCATGATTGTAGGGCGGAGGAGAAGGGCGTCATCGTGTAGGTTGTGTTCCTTCTTGAATGTTCTGTTCCTTCTTCAAGCAAGAATACCTTTTTTTAGATAATCTTTTCTTTTAGTTAATCTTTTTGTCAACAATAACAAGTAAGTCTTAACAAAAATGAAGGTAATCGCACAATGATTATCGATGCACTGAACTGCAAAATTAGAGTCCTTTGGAAAACACTAAATTTACAATAAACCTGAAACATCTGACATTTGAGTAGAATAGAGCGGCAGTACCGGGAAGCCTAAAGCATTGCCGGGGAGGGCGGGGCTGCAGAAGCTACTGCTGAGCGCAGTGGAGAGTCGGACAGCGACAGCCAAGCAACAAAGGCGTCATCCAGCTTCATCAGGACATATCCGTGGAGGTAAGCCGGTGTGTTCAGCCTGCTTGTTGGCGCTGCCATCGACATACGACATAAAGCACCTCTTACCAATAAAATGTCAAAGGAAAATGGCTTATGACCAGAATCCCCCCCAAGGCTTCTACCCCCCCCAAAAGCTTTTACCCCCCCCCCCACCTGTGAAGTATCCCCCCCCCCCAAGTAAGTATTCCCCCCACGTAATTATCCCCCCCAAAATCAGTAATCTATGTACGTATGGTTATGCTTTCAAGGCGATTTTTGGTGTTTTTGCACTTGGGGTGGATCCTGGTCATCGATTTCGGTGACCATTATCCTCCCCCCCCCAAATGGGGGGGGGGCAAAAGTTGGGGGGGGGGGTAGAAGCCTTGGGGGGGGCAAAACTCTTGGTTGGTCCAAAACTGGCTTGGTTGGCCGGTAAAACCCTTGGGGGGGATCCTGGTCATCAGCCAGGAAAATCAGTTTTTCTTGCTTGCCGTTTGCGCCCTATATTTTTGCGCGGCCAAGGCCAGCTTAACCAGTTACCCATTTTTGCGTCCGTCTGTCCGCATATATATATATATATATATGTCTGTGTCTGTCCCGGCCTCTGTGGTTTTTCAACCAAATTGGCTGATTTTTTGCATGAATGTCCGCCTGGGTGGTATCTCCAGGCCATTTTTTGGGCTTGACGTAATTTTTCGATTTTCGCCTAAAACTCAATTTTTTGATGTTTCAAAACACTAAAAATCGTAAATCACTGGTTTTTCCATGAAAGTGGCTGAAATTTTGCATGAGAGTCCGCCTTGGTGATGCCTTGGCACCATTATTAGGGCTTTGCGAAATTTTTTGATTTTTACCCAAAACTCAATTTTTTGATGTTTCAAAATACGAAAAATCGTAAATCACTGGTTTTTCAATGAATTTTGTTGAATTTTGGCAGCTACGTCCGTCTAAGTAATATCTTGAAGCTGGCCAGACGAAATTTTGAAATATTTATTATTTATTGATTTATAGTCAAAAACCCAAAATCTTGATGTTTCAAAAATTTGAACATTCATAAGTCCATGGTTTTTTGCGCGGCCGAAGGCCGCCTGCCGCGGAGGGCAGGGCAGTCAGAGCTCCGGAGGCCGGAGGGCATGGGTGCGGAGGCCCCGGAGCGTAGCCTAGCATACGAAGTATGCTAGGCGAAGCGTAGGGGTCGTAGCACCCGTGCCCGGAGGCCGGAGGAGCTCTGGCGCCCTGCCCGAAGCGGCGGGCGGCCAAGGCCAGCTTAACCAGTTACCCCATTTTTGCGTCCGTCTGTCCGCATCTTATATAATACGGGTGATGCCATTTTTGGAGGGGCATTTGCGCAGTCTGGATTCTTAACTAATCCTGGCATATGATAGCATTTTGGACAGATCTCGGCAAGATTGACAAAATATCACCGCTCGTCCTCACAGTTTTTCCTTGAAAAAAAGTTATGATTGAAAACGTGTCAAATTTTGCAAATTTTGTCCCTTTTTTGACTTTACTCCTTTGTAGCTCATTCAATTCTCAACTTTTTCTGGCGGACTTTTTTTTAAATTTTGGCCCAATTATCCCTTTCTTTGATCCTTACTTTTGATTTTGAATTTATCTATAAATTTAATTTCAACAAGTATATGGCGCAAAGCGCAATAGGTGACCGCGGAGCATCTTAACATGTAGCAAAATCCTAAAATTAAGCAAAAGGAAAAGTCTGTGGTTTCTCAACCAAATTCAAAAGTAAACACATATTTAGAATCAGCAGTTATGAATTGTGAACAAAAAAACTCAAGTCTTGTGGGCAATTTTCAGCCATTCAACATGACAATTCTTGACTCAAAAGGAAAAGTCTGTGGTTTCTCAACCAAATTCAAAAGTAAGCACAGATTTAGAACCAGCATACATGAATTGTGAATAAAAAAACTCAAGTCTTGTGTGTAATTCTCAGCCGTTCAGATGCTACAGAGGAAATTGGTAATTTTCGGGAAAAACTTTTTCCTACTCAGGAAAGTAATGTTTCTAATGGTCCGGCACCAGCTCCACCCCCCCAGGATCCAAGCGGCACATTATAGCTTTCAGGAAAAAAAAAGTATGTCCAGATCCGTTGAGAATTCGCCCGTGCCCAGCACTTGCAGATATATATACATACATATATATATATATATGAGGACAAAAGTTGAGTAACCTCTATAGACCGCGGAGCGGCCCTTCGGGCCGCTCCGCGGTCAAAAATCCAGTTGAGTAAAGTAAATTTTCGTGATTTTGGCCCTACTCAGTGAGCTGATGTTGCAAGGTAATTATAAGTAGAGATATGCAGAAGTTCAATGTTGGAGGTAAATCTGACTGAATGCGATGCCTGCAGTCATCAATACTGATTTAGCTTCTGATCATTGGATTTTATCATTGGTCATCATCATTTTATCATCATCTGATCATTGGAGTATTATTGCTGTTATTAGCATCTGTTCTGCTAAGAATCTTGAGGTCTTCTGAATATATATGTCATTGAGTTTATCGAGGTATCGAGGTAATTGAAGGTTACATATGCTGAAAGGAAGGAAAAGTATGGCCGCGCGAAGCGCGGCCACTGACCCATATTACTAGTATATATATATATATATGCGTCATTCCGGGGCCCGGCCTCCGCGGTTTTTCAACCAAATTGGCTGATTTTTTGCATGAAGGTCCGCCTGGGTGGTATCTCCAGGCCATTTTTTGCGCTTGACGTAATTTTTCGACTTTCGCCCAAAACTCAATTTTTTGATGTTTCAAAACACTAAAAATCGTAAATCACTGGTTTTTCCATGAAAGTGGCTGAAATTTTGCATGAGAGTCCGCCTTGGTGATGCCTTGGCACCATTATTAGGGCTTTGCGAAATTTTTTGATTTTTACCCAAAACTCAATTTTTTGATGTTTCAAAATACGAAAAATCGTAAATCACTGGTTTTTCAATGAATTTTGTTGAATTTTGGCAGGTACGTCCGTCTAAGTAATATCTTGAAGCTGGCCAGACGAAATTTTGAAATATTTATTATTTATTGATTTATAGTCAAAAACCCAAAATCTTGATGTTTCAAAAATTTGAACATTCATAAGTCCATGGTTTTTCAATGAAATTAGCTGATTTTTGGTATGTACGTCCGTGAAAGTAATATCTTAAAGCTGGCAAAATGAATTTTTGAAATAATTAGTATTTCTTGATTTAAGAAGAAGTCAAAATCTTGATGTTTCAAAAATCGAAACATGTATAATTCACTGAAATCTGTTGAATTTTGGTATGCATTTTCATCTAGGTGGTGTCTTGAGGTGAGGCCGCGCATCTTGGCAACCGCCGAGAATACCTTGTTTTACTCAGGAATTATGCCTGGCAAAGCGCAACTACAGTTTGGCTCGTCCATTTCACATGCTAATTTCGTCTGCATTGCCTGCCTGCCCAAAGCGCTAAGCAGACAGCAAACTACGGGAGAGAAAAAAAGAAATGCAGACCTGTATTGCTCTGACTGTTCTAGGCATGATCCTGGCGGGCCATATTGCGGCAGGAGAGTCAGTCATCCCTTTCGAATTCATGCGCTGCTTTTTCAAGCTGGTTATTTTTTGTATCAGCTGGCTTCTGGAATGAGCTTGGCAGGAACTCAGGAACAGTGATGAGCAAATGGAAAATAAATGTAGGAGAAAATGGTAACTTACCTGAAAAATGTAGACCCCTATGCGCTCCGCTGAGGGACAGGGGGCACGGCGAGAGCGCAGCGACTACTCTCCGGCTCCGGGGCCTCCCCAGCCCCTCTGCCTGCGCTTCGTCGCTGCGCTCTCGCCACGCCCCCTGCCCCTCAGCCTCGCCAAATGTCCGGTCCAACATCCAATAATTTCATTTTCCATTTGCTCACCACTGCTCAGGACCAAGGTCGATGTCTAGCGCACATCCCCATGTTTGGCCATGTGCGTGGTGAAGGCTGCGTTCGCTTCGTTTACGGAGGCTGCGAAGGTTCGCTTTTACTTTTCAACATTGCCTAAATTTGCCTAAAAAACTTATGGGGCCCTCATGCTCAGAGTAAGATATTCATTTGTAGGTAATGAAAACCGCTTTCCCACGAGGCAGGCTTGCAATGATGCCTGCAAGGATATTTTGCCATATAACTAATTATAAAATCAAATTTGTATGATTCAAATAAAACACGCGGCACATGAAATGCAATGAAAGCTGGATAGTTTGCGACAAAATTGCTTTCAGAACGTCAAATTCACAACCATCTCGACTATAGATGTTTTGAGAGCAAGCCTTAAGAAAATTGTAAGAGGGGAACAAAGGTGGTTGCAAACGATTTTTAGACTTAGTATGTATGATGGTTTCTGAAATTGAATCAAATTTTAAGATATTTCACAAGGTATAATTTGATATAAGTCATATTTGGCTCACAATGAGCTTTAACAGTTGCTGCTCAGCTCTAAATGTAACCCTTTGAAGTAACAGGCTTGGGGACAATTTGTTAATTTGATTTGCAACAATCCATGACAAAAAATTCCTTTCCGAAACCTGAGCCTCCTGAACTGTCTGGAATGGATTTGTGATATTTAACGGCTGTTCTAGGTGTAGAAATTTAGCCTAAGCCCCACCCCATGTCATCGCCGACTTTGAAGATGGTGGGGAATTCGCGCCCATCCACCGTCCGAAAGGTCAGCTTGGCTGGCATCAGACTGGACTGAAATCAACAGTTCTCTTCCCCTTGATGGCAATCCCTTGAAGCTGAACATCTCAAAAACGTATAAGCCATTTCTACTCTCAAATTCCTACCATCATCTCAAATTCCAATTCGTGTGGAGGCTGAACCTTGAAAAGGAAGGCCTTTTCAACGAGGAGTGACTGAAGGCGCACTCTGGGGTCCAGTGGATGCGGGAGACCTTGCAAATGAATGCAAATTTGTTAGCTGAATAAAATTTTCGGCCCAAATAACCCTCCAGTTCGCAAAGATTGACAGTGTTCTGTGGATGATCCAGCTGGCTTTTCAGGCACTCGATTCTTTTCAGGCACTCGATTCTTTTTTCAACCACTTGTCTTATGGGGAATTGGAAATTGGGCTGGCGCGAGCGAGCGATTTGAAAGTTCTCTGAAGTCTTTTAGTTCGTGAGTGCACTATCTATTCAAACTGAGCAGCTGTGTCAGAGGGTTTAGACAGGGGCCCCACTTCTTTTGATTTGCGCTGGTGTATTTTGGGAGGGAAATTGTGGCAGGTCAAGTTCTACCAATGAAACAAGCATTCAGAAATTGCATTCATCTAAAATTTAATGATGAAACTAACTGAGATTGGAAGCAAGCTGATGATTTGTGACGTTGTTGTTGTCAGTTGGCATATTTTGACAAAAGCATTATTTCAAAAACCTTTCCATAGACTACCATCATTGCCAAAGCAATCGAGAAAGCCTCTTTTCACAATCGCTTCATTTTCCATCTGGTTCACTCGCTCAATGGAAGCGCCACTGCAACAACACATCGTTGATGGGAATCAGCAGAATGCATTGAAAATTTAACTGGCACTCCGTTCGCGTTTTCTGATGCCTTCGAACATTCCATGGCTTTGTCCCTAGAGCACCACAAGCTCCGCAGGCGAAAGGGCGAAGTTTAAAGCAGGCGATGATGTGCCACTCCATTTGGCGAATTCTCGCAGAACTTCTACAAATTAGATTCTAGACAATTTTAATGAAAACACTAAGTTTACTCATGGAGTTGAATTCCGCTCAGTGTCTTGGCGCATCTTTGACAGGTGATCAAACCCTCATCAGCTTTCACAGATTCTTCCTTCGCAGCTACCTTTGCTATCGTTGTTCCGTGAAAGCTTTCAAAATCAGTCTCATTTCTTCTCTCACATGTGTCAGCGAGTTGTCCCTCTTTTAACGTAGGTACGATTTCTGCAGCAGAATTCTTGGCAATCAATTGCGCAAAAGTTTTCGTTGGAGTTTCCAGCTGAAGCTGAAGATGTTGGGTGAGTATGGAATGGCAGACAGCATCTGAGGCAGTGCTGGTCGCAAAGTTGCACTGAGAACAGCTCCATTTCACTGCTGCAGCAAATGAACCCAGGTGAACTTTGCTCAGGTGAATGGGAAATTCTGGCCTTGGGATGTTTAGGCAGCAATAGGGACACTTCATGTTATTGAATGATTGTTTGAATGATTGATGGGACACCAGTGTAAACTAACTTTGTATTTGTGTGCTTTGCTGCCATAGCAAAGATTGGATAGATAAACCTTACTGCCCCAACCTAGTGACCAGAAAAATAAATGCAAGAACCTTTTCCCACAAACATCGCCTTCTCTAAATCCCACGGTCATGGGATCAATTGTCTTATGTGGCCTCAGAGTTGTCTTATGTCGCCAAATACCAGAAACTGCGATACTTACTTCACAATCAGTGTTCAGTGATTCTCATTTTTCTACCCAACCTTGTTTTACCTGCCTATCCCACCGAAAGCCTCTAACTTCTGCTCCTCCAAGACTTTGGCAACAAATCAGAGACCTGCGAAGTCGAATGGACTCCGCCGCTTTCAGCTCCAGCGGTTGAGGGAGATTGTAGACAGCAGCCAGCCAATGGTCCCCAGTTTGAGTTTTTGGTTTTTTTCGCGAAAAATGGACTTGAAGACGAATATAATTCCGTTTGAATGCATTAAAGAAGGCCGGGTATTGATTTGATAGCATCCTGTACTGCCCGCGTCCAGCTTCTACCTGTCGTTTGACATTGTTCAGCTGATGATCACCGATTCCAATCAATCCTGCTATATTCTTCGCTTCGAAATGCTGGCCATGTGCTGTGATAGCCACCTGGAATGCCATTCCCGAGCATATCCTGACTGCCAAAAGACCTGTTTCTGAATTACCAAAGATCGTTGGAGTTGTCAAACTAAGCCCCTCAGCTGCTTCCACCGGTTACTTCGAGTTAGCCATAACTTAACTGTGTATGCCTCTTTTTGTAGTCCTGCAACTTGGAGTAAAAGAAAGAAACGATGTACTTGTAAACATCATTTTATTCATCTAAAAGCAAGGATTCTTGTTCAGCCTTGAAACATCGAAATGCCGTGCTAGCCAAGCAGACTTCTCTTCGGCCTGATTGGACTGCCAGCGTAGAGAGGTCAGAAATGCAAGCATCGATTGCTCCTGCGGAGGTTCAGTCACTGATAGGTGAGAACAGGGGTGAGTTAGTGGGAGACGCAGTGCCTGTCTAGTATTGATAGCGATTGCAACAGAAGCTCTGGAGGCAGTGCAGCAGTGGAGGTTGCCGCTCCACACTCCCCCCACACCTTCCTGCACCTGGCACCGCTGCTTCCAAGATCTCAATCCCAGCCCCCATTTGTCGTCAGAGAGTGACCAGTTCGAGGATGCAGAGAGCTATATCCTTCTTGGAGATGCAGAAAGAGCAGAGGACCTTATTGGATGAGAGATGTGGAATGATTGCCTCCACCCTTGCGGAGCCCTGGGCTAGCAACACTGTTTCACAAAATCGAAGTAGCTCGCGTCACCAATACATTGATTTATCCAATCACTTCGTCATCCATGGGAACATTGCTACACAGCTATCGCAGTCCATCTAAATGACAAACTGAAACATTACGATAGCAGGTAAACCATTTATATAGGTCAAATGTCTGCTGTCTGCTGTCTGCCACCTTCCTCTGCTGCTACAACCCTAGGCACCTCTCTCATTCAATGGGCCTCAGACCAGGGACTCCATCAACTTGTCCTGTCTCCGACAAGACTGAAGAACACGCTTGATCTCTGTTTTGTCAGCCACCAGTGGGCCGCCACCCAGCCCAGCGTTGGCCCGCCACTCCTCCTCAGCGACCATCGCTCTGTCTCCGCTTCCATCTGCCTGCCCGAGAAGCCACCAGCGGCCGTCCCTGCTTCTGCCCCTAGGGGGAGGGTTATGCTCTGGAGGCATGCTGACTATGAGTTGCTAAATTCCATCCTAAGAGGTGCCGATTGGGAGTATCTTCTGAGCCTGGCCTGGGATCCGACCAGTTTCCTTGAACTTATCGAGCTGGTAGTTCATTCAGCTGTAGAAGAAGCAGTCCCATCTAAACATCTCTCCCCTTCCTCAGCCGCGCCCCGCCCTTCTCGTGGCCCTCTGCGCCCCTCCACCCAAAGGCTCCGACGGCTCAAATCCCGCCTCTACCCTTTGCGCAAAAGCTCCTCCCGACTTGGCCGCAGCTATCACCGCATCTGTAGGGCTTATCGCTGCGCAGTGCGTAGGGATATAGCGTTCTCTGAGAAAGCCTTCTTCTGCAATCCGAGAGCTAAAAGCCTTGGCATTTATCGGCTCTTTGCCTCAAAAACCGACAAAAGGCCAACTCAATCCCTGCGCTTCTCTCCCCTGCTCCGCCGCCCAGTAGCAGCGCCCCAGCTCCCAGTGCCAGTGTCCCTGCTGCCAGCCTGCTCTCTGCCGATTCAGAAAAAGCTCTGGCCTTTAGCAATCTGTTTGGCGCAGCATTTATCCTAGACAATGGGACTCTCCCTCCACCCTTCCCATGCATCCACTGCTCAGCTCACGCCAACCCCGCGCCTCCCTCGCCCCCTTTGCGCACTCATTCCCAGTCCCAGCCTATCCAGACCTGCCCTCCCGCCCAGTGATCGGTAAACGTAAACGGGTTGAACGGTAAATGCAAAAAAAAAACGTAAAAATTTTCCTGACTTTGAACATAATTCACTTTGAACGTAAATACACGGATCGATTTCAAAGTGCCAAAAAACGGTATGGAAACGTATTGAAAATGGAAATTTTCCATTTACCGATATCCGTTTATAGGGGCCTAGGCCTGCTGGTGGGTGTGCAGTCCGCCTGCCACTGCCGCCAATGTGATGGCCAGCCTCGCTGAGCTCTGGACCGCCAAGCTGGGCCTACGAAAGGAACAGCTGTGGAAGGTCCTGTTTACTCTCCTTGACGAATCCAGCAAAGAATGTTGAAGCATTTGGTAGGTTGTGTCTGATGGTGGCTCGAACTTGGGGGCAGGATTTCGACGCTATCTAGCCCTCGAGTTTGCAAGGGTGGAGCAGCGACTGGCAGAGGAAGAGGAAGAGGCGATGGACAACCTGCTCATCTGCGATTCCCTTGGCTTGCCGGTGGAGGAAGATGCGGAGGAGATCGAGGAGCTGGCTGACAAGCTCTACCTCGAGGTCCAGCAGGAAGAACAGCCCACACCCGCTGCCGAGATCGCCGCCGCTGCTGTGGAGGACGAGTGGGAGGAGCGGGTGAACGGGCAGCGCTCTGGGTCAAGCACAACGCACTCCGTGACCTAGCGATTTCAATCCTGTCCCTTCCCAGCTCCTCTGCAGATGCAGAGCGCATTTTCTCCTCCATGGGCCTCCTCTTAAACAGTCGACGCAATCGCTTAGGGGAGAAGACTGTGCAGACTGAGCTCCTTTTCCAGGTCAACAAAAAGCTGACTAAGGAGCTCTAGGATTGCCCGTGCCTTTTTCAGCAGTTGCTAGCCAGTTTCACATGTTTCATGCATTGTTTTGTGGCTCCAGTTTCTTTCTGACCTGCAGTTTCTAGGACCGAAATTTTGGCAGGTAAACGGGTATCGGTAAACGGAACATGGAAACGCAAAAGATGCAAACCAAAAATGGCCATAAACCCATGGTAAACGAACGGTAAATCTAACGCATGTAAACCTATGGAAAAAAAATGGAAAAAACGGAAAGCAAACATAAATGGAAAAACGGAATTTTTTTTGCATTTACCGACCACTGGCAGGGAATGAAGAATAACCGCAGTTGTGAGAGGAGGAAGAACAGCCCACACCCTTGTCTCTTCAACCATGCCCTAGCACAGCCTCAGATGCCTAACAAGCAGTCATCTCCCTCTTTTCCGCTACCTGCCTGCCCTCCCTCTTTGGCCTCAGCTGAGGCCCAGGCTCAGATTTCCCTCCACGGCTGCCCTATTTACTTCCCACGCCTTTTCTCTTCACTCAGAGGACGGCACCACCTAGAGCCCCCTCCCCCTGGGGCCAGGGGTCTGGAGGGCCTCTGGCCCCATCGGGTTCGGCAACTCTGGAATCGGATTTAAGAGGATGCAGCTGGCGGATGGAGAGAATGGTTTGCAGCTGAGGCACGGCACCTACTGGGAATTGGCACTTCGGATTGAAAGCTGTGACATGGGCTGCAACATTCTCTGTCAATGCACATTCCACTGTGATTCTGCTCTTATGTTTCCTTCGTTGGGAGTGAGCCGATAGGTTCCTCCTACTTTCTCAGATTAAAACTGAGCTCCCCAAAAAAAAATAGATCGATCAAGGTATTGGTTCTTTATCGTGAACATTCTATTAGGCTTAGTCTTCCTATAACTGGTACCATCGGTAAGCCAAATGTGGGTCTCTTTTCTCCAAATTTTGTAATTGCCTCGAGCAAAAAGTCAAGGAAATTTATCTACTACTTGTGGCACATCGGATAGCGAGGCTTCAGCTCCCGATCGATGGCATCCCACTTGCAGCTCTGATGTTTCACTGGCTTAACACAAAGTAGACGTGGTGAACTACAGCAATTGGTCGGTGCCTGTTGCGTTCATCTGAAACGTGTTCAATGATTATCAGAAGCCAGTTTTATCGACTATCCTTATTATTGGCAGGCATTTCCTGTTTCTGCCTTTTGTCCAACTATTACTGGAGATAGATCAAATCAAATACAGGTGTGATTGGGAAATATGGTTCAACTGGCGCCACGCGTAATCTGGTGATGCTGGGCCTCCACGAGATTTTCCAGTCCAACCTCAGCAGGGGCGGAGCTAGGATTTTGGTTGGGGGGGGGGGGGGGGGGGCAAAATTTCAGAAAAATTATTGATAGTACAAAAATTCCTACATGCGCGCGAAGCGCGAAAATTTTTTTTGCCTTATGTAGCCAGACTGCTGTTTTTTTTTAAAAAAAATTCCTTTTCATATAAAAATTCAAGTTATCCATGCGGCGAAGCAATTTTTTTGGCTAATTTAATAAAATGCAATAAATTTTAAGAAAAAATTAAGATTTCTTTAGAAAATTGATGAAAAACTTAAAACATTCTGGCAAATTTAGAATAGAATCATTATAGCAAATAGAATCATTTTTTTAAAATTTTTTTTGCCTTATGTAGCCAGACTGCTGTTTTTTTTAAAAAAAAATTCCTTTTCATATAAAAATTCAAGTTATGCATGCGGCGAAGCAATTTTTTTGGCTAATTTAATAAAATGCAATAAATTTTAAGAAAAAATTAAGATTTCTTTAGAAAATTGATGAAAAACTTAAAACATTCTGGCAAATTTAGAATAGAATCATTATAGCTAATTTTTTTTGACTATTTTTCCTTTTATGAAAATTTGTCAAAAGATTTCGGCATTGCCCCCCCCCCCCGAAATGGCTTCAGGGGGGCATTTGCCAAAAATGCCAGACCTAGCTCCGCTCCTGAACCTCAGGGTCCAGATACCTGCAGGATGCTACTTAAAAGCAGATTGAAACTTGTGTAATTTGACTGAATTTGAACTGGAATTCGAATTTGACCGAACTACGAACTTGGCTACTGAAAATATTTTAGATGCCATACCAAATGAACCAGTAATACCCTACCAAACCGAACACCCGGCTGTAAAGAAAAGCCAGTCATTTTCAGAGCAATAGCCGCAGTATTTCATTCCCGTCCAACTTAGCCCTAGCAAATCGACGGTTTTCCTACAGCAAAAAAGGCCAGCCAACTTGACGACAGGAGGATTAGGCTGGCGCCGGTGGCTGGAAGTAGACGATGGCGTGCTCCTGTTACTGGAAATGGGAGCAGTGGAGGACGAGGAAGAGCTTGGCGCCCATGGCGGAAGCTCGCTTCTCTGCCTCCTTCACCACCTCCATCTCCCGGAAGGCCGGTCGGTCCAACCAGTCCACCTGAACCGTTTGTGTTCACGATTTCAAGTTACTATTGTTCAAATCGTGAAGGATTGACATTTACAGCGTTTTTGATAAAATTTTGGTTTGTACGGGGAGTAGGGTATCCGCCGTTATTATTGCTCAGAGAATGTTTTATGAAAAATTGCGTCAGGACCACTAACTGATTAGTTAAAGACCTCCATGTTGCGGATTAGAAATATCTGTGAAGCATCAGGTTGCCGGATAAGAACTGAGATTGCTTGTTGGTTTTTGAGCAGCGATTGGATAACGCGTTACAGAATGCAAACATTTGCTAGAATTTTAGGGACGTTTTGAAAAGCATAATTGCTAGCACAAAATTTATTCATAGAATTAAGTTTGAGTTTACTAACTTAGATAAAACCTACCGGTTATAATAATCGCTACTATTTTTCATGCTATTAATAAGATATCCCATACTATTCGTCAGATTTATTCATCAATTGCTATAATTGTTCTAAACAGTTTCGCATAGATTTAACCATTTCCCAATAACTCACCTATTCGATTGATTAGATAAATTCACTCCTGGCTACACTTGGTGCGTGAAACATCAGAGAGCTGGGCAGAGATCAACTGCTCTAATCTTTTTAAACAGTTGAGCATACATTTCCCAATTTAGACATAACCTTTCGCATGTGCCTAAAAGTCATTGATTTGATACATTCACTCCTGGCTACACTTGGTGCGTGAAACATCAGAGAGCTGGGTAGGAGTGCCGAGAACCTCTTCGATGAGACTGGCGAGGTGCTTCTTGCGCAGTTTGGCCAGGCGTCGCATAGCAGCCCCCTCCAGCGCCTTCCCAGCAGTGATGAGCAAATGGAAAATAAATGTAGGCGAAAATGGAAAGTGAGCTGAAAAATATAGATTGCCACGCTTGACCGCTATGCGCTCCGCTGAGGGACAGGGGGCGGGGCTAGAGCGCAGCGACTACGCTCCGGCTCCGGGGCCTCCCCGGCCCCTCCGCCTGCGCTTCGTCGCTGCGCTCTCGCCACGCCCCCTGCCCCTCAGCCTCGCCAAATGTCCGGTCCAACATCCAATAATTTCATTTTCCATTTGCTCACCACTGCTCCAGCAGGCTGGCCTGGAACGGCTGCAGGCGCAGGTCATAAACGCCTTTCCTGCAGACACATTATTACCAACCCCGCAAAAACACATCCGAGTCATCGAATTGGCTGCCTAGGACATCAACAAAATGGGACATCGAAAATAGGATGTCAATGACCAAAAGTTTTTGGCCAAATATTGAATTTTTGAATAGGGCAGGGAAGACCTGTTTTTGAAAAAAACAGCGCTAGCTGGATCATAATATATGTGAGCTCACTTTCAGGCTAATTTTTAAGGTTTTTTCATCCATTTGCATTTCAATCTGCGACATTTTGCCTAAAAATAAAGCTAAATAATAAAAAATTCTAGTGATTTTTTGCGGAGAAGACCAGTGAAAATAAACTGGAACACGCCGCGCTTGCTGAAGAGCGGAATGACGGTGCCAGCAACGCAGTGCGGAGTCTGCGGGACCTCGTGATAGTCCCAGACGTTCAGCAGCAGTACGTCATCTCTGCTGCAACACCAGCTCTATTTCTCAAGGGAGCAATTGAAGCACAATTTGTTGGCGGACATTTACGGTCAGTTTGAAACATAGGATTTTCCAGTAGAACTAAGAATGTCACATGATCAAACCCTGCCAAACACTGCGTCTAGTTCAGCTGGAAATCATGCGATAGCCGGAAGTGAAACGAAAAGGCCTTAGCAACGAGAAGGAAAATATTAATAAAACAAAGCATTGCTGATCCTGAACCTCTAGCTGATTCAATTTCGCTCAACCTTCGTTCCTCATAGTTGGACCAAGCGCCAAGCTATTGGGAAAAGATGATGGCAGAAACCTGAGCCACTCGTTCCAGGCCCATTGCCTGCCCGCTGTTCGATAGGCCACTGCTCAACCGTCCGACGCCACCTGAAATGGGGTAAAACGGGGGACACTTGAGGATGGAAAAGTTTAACCACAATAGCAGTTTTTGCCTGAAATGAAGGGGAATAGCGCACAACTTTTCGAATATTCACTTCAGTATCATCAAATTAACCATTTAGGAAAGTAGACCCTTAATAATTGCTCTACAAATGTTTAAAATTTGCACCCCATTAGCATCAGAAACATCAGGATCCGTGACCAATCGTTAGGCCAAATTTCATGCTGTCTTTATGGCGCTATTTCCATCAATGAGAGAGGGTAGCATGGAACGCTTCAGGGCAAGTAGGGGCGTTTCGGAAACTTGCCTAAGGTCTCAGCCTGTCCCCCAACCCTCTTCCCACTCTACCCCAACATTGTTCCCTTCGTATGTCGGGTGGGCAATGAAGTCCTTCCTTCTGAGGAAAGTGAAAGAAGAATCTGAGCAGTGACGAAGAGAGCTTTTTTGGCTGCATCGGATTCCAGGGGCGGCAGCGCAATGAAACAGGCTGGGATCCGCTTTCCGCGCTTCCACACTCGGCCTGGCTAGCGAGCCGACAAGACTGGTGATCTGAGAAATATTTTTTTTTGGAAATTAGAGTTTTTGCAAAATTTTTTGACAAAAATTTTTAGACCTTGATTTCTGCTGGAATTTTCAGCTCACAGCTCTAGACGTAGCGAAAAATGCTGCCTTCTCTGGCCGTGCATTCCATAACAAGAATAAAATGCTACAGCATAAGAAGCTTATGAATTTGCGATCGTCAAAAAGAAATAGACAAGTTATAAAACAATCGTAATTTAGTTTGATTTGAATTGTGATACATTGGAACATGTCCATTTCATTGACATTGTCCACCTAAAAACTCCACTGCTCATTCAAAAGCAGGCGGCATTTTATGGCAGAAACCAGTAGAATAAACCAATTTATTCTCAATTTTTGCTTGATTTTTTACTAATTTTTCAAGTTTATTTAAAAAAAATTTTTTTGGATTAATTTGATGAATAAAAAAATCGAGCATATTTCGAATGCTTGCAAAACTGAATTTTACTTTCAATTTGATTACAATGCTGTTCATTTTTCCATACCAATTTCAATTTCATTTTTTTCGATGTATATTTATTATGACATTTTATTGCATTTTCACTTTTTTGTAATTTATTTTTCTAAAGTATTTTTTTTCTAAAGTTTTTATGTTCGGTGTGCCAAAATTGCCGCCTGCTTATGAATGAGCAGTGGAGTTTTTAGGTGGACAATGTCAATGAAATGGACATGTTCCAATTTATCACAATTCAAATCAAACTAAATTACGATTGTTTTATAACTTGTCTATGTCTTTTTGATGATCGCAAATTCATAAGCTTCTTATGCTGTAGCATTTTATTCTTGTCTATATCTTGTTCATGTGGAAGGTAGTTTTTTAATTTTCCCACATTAACAAGGCTACGAGTTTGCCACATGAACAAGACTTCAAGAAAATGTCGATTTACATTGAGGCACATTAGGATTTATCTGCCCAAAAAATGTTTTACCCATTTTTTGTATGTTTTTCAAAGTTTCTGAAATTCAAAGGCTTCCATCATGGCGCTCCAGCTTGCCACCTGAGCATCAAAATAAAGATGGGGAGGGGAACTTATTAACGGAACACGTAAAACTGCGCAGTTTGGCTTCATTGAAACATAGGCAAAGCGAGTAGAGCACAAACCTCGACAAAATGTCATCCACAAACCTGAATTGATTGGGAAATTTCTCCAAGGAACTTATAACAAAAATAACACCATGAGAAAGCTTAAACAATTTGCCAAAACACGTAATTCTTAGAATTTCGAATTTCGCTTTTGTTCTAAAATGGGAACACTTCAATGTCGGAGATGTCATTTTTTATGCCATTTTTTGCACGTTTTTTCAAAATTTCTAAAATGCCAGGGCCAAAATCAAAATTTCACGATTTTTCTCGTTGAGATCTCAACTAGAGCTTTCGATTGATATATATATGTCCTAGGTTTCAACCAATACCCGAGGAGCTCAAACTCGGGACATGAAAGTCCAAAAAACTCGATCACCCATTCATAACTAGGGCGCTGTCGCGCCCTAGGATTGGGATTTAACCTGGACGATTGTGCCTGCTTTTTGTGAAAAATTTTGTGCATGGAGTATTTAAGTTTTTGTATCGATTTTTTCAAAGCATCCAGTCAACTGGCACTCACAGAAACAGCTTATTCCACACATCGCAAATGCTCAAAAGCGTCTGCAAGTCATAACAGCACATTTCAACAAAAAATCCGCAAAAATGCCTGAAAATCCGGGTTCGCTCCTTGAGCAATCGAAGGGCTTCCCTCTTTTTGAGGCCTTTCACTAGAATTGTTTGTTATTGAAACAAAAGCTGTCGGAAAACCGTTCACAAATACCTTTCAAAGCGTAAAGCCTGCACAGGTTTGAGAGGACCAGAAGTCAGCATCAAATTCTAGCAACAAAGCAGAGAATTCAGTTTAACCTCGCCGCGCGGATGGTCAAATGCAAAAGTTTTGGCCCCTTCTGCGATCTCAGCTTACTATGGGGCCCCCAAATGCTAAAACACTATTTTAACAGTAAGTTTATTTTGAGGCGAAAATTTAACTGATAACAAGGCTGATAACACTAGACTTATAAAACAAAATTGGTTCAAGAACGTGACGCCAATACATTAGCAAGAAATTCTGGATAAATTCGTCTGCTGAGTTGATGACTTTCACGCCACGCCGTACTATATCATCAGCACCTTTCCACCAGTTCACAGTTTCATGCCATTCCAACTATTACAAATAAGCAGTAAGAGAAAATGGATAGAAATTCCACCCGCCACAAGGCCAGGCCTTACTCTAGGCAATCATCAAACCGCACAACGCAAATCATTTATACATCCGTCCAAACCGCTGCCCTCATGGTCCAAAAAACAATTCCAACGGTGGCACAAAACGCTAGGGGGAAATGGTCCAAATTCCAGCGCCGTTGCTTTCGACGCTGCACAGCAGTTCAAATGATGCAAAGGACCTGTGCAAAGGGTGCAAATGCAAAGACAGTTCAAATTTCTGGCCCTAGGGCGACTAGACGCAGGGCTTGCAGATGCGAAGTCTCCAGAGAAGCTCTGCTACCGACCCTCAGTCCAGCTCTCCGTTCAGCTTCAGCCGGCACAAGCCTGCAGAGGATTTTGATTACTGTTCATTGGGATTGCATTTGTTTCTACTTGCTGCTGAGATGTTTCAGCAAATATTTAGGTTGCCAGTCTGCTTTCTATTGCCAATATATAGGGTTGCTGTTTAAAAAAACCGATGAGAATGTAATGTCTCCTAAGGGGGAGTCAAATTTGTGACGATTTGTGTCAAATGGTGCAGAACCGTTGGCAGTGATCTCGGCAATGCTGGGCTTGGGGCAGTAGCGGTAGTTGCGGCCCAGGCGTCCGCAGTTGGCACAGCTTTCCTCCGACCCGCTCACTTGCAGCGGCGGTGGGTACAGCACCACTGCAAACTGGCTTTATTGTCTATGCTTCGATTATTCTTTGTAAATTGTCAAGGCTTAGTCTATGATTCTGGCAGATTAGAGGCGCATTCATGTCTCCGTCTATTCAATAGCCCTGTGAAACATCGATTGGATGAGTGGCCGCAAGGCCTCGCTCTTTAGGACAAAGAGGCAGGAACCTTCCGGTGAAGAGCTGGAGGGCAGGAAAGGAGTGGGGGCCGGGAATCCTGCTGTGGCTGGGCGGGAGGCCGGCGGTGGGTGGGAAGAAGCCGGTTTACCGGCCCGGCGGACTCCAGACTGGAGCAGCCACTGCAGTTCAATTAGTTTTTTTGCGCTCCTCGAGACAAGGTTGTTTGGTCTCCCCTATTCTGGCCATGGCTATGTGGGCTTAGTCCTGCAGCTATTTGATGCGTAGGGGCGTAGGGGCCAAACTTGAATTAGGGCTAGCGCGAGAAAGTAGCTAGCTAAACCGTCCCAGTCCAGCCAGAGTGTTTCTTACAGATTATAGAACCTGGCTCTTCTTACATGGTTGCATGTATTGCATTATGGCGCAAGGGAATAAAGCGAACCGTTATATTTTTATATTTCTAGAAGTAAGTTTTTTTTAGAAGTTATTGCACCTGGTGCATTGTTTTAAAACGCATGAAAATTTTTTGTTTCTAGTTGGAGATGCGGCATGACTCATAGCGGAAAAACTTGGTCAACCGTGTGCCTTTGTGCTGGCATCATCTGAGACACGAAAACACTGGAATAGAATGCTCTTGTTCAGAGGAGCTGGTTTGGCTCTCGCAAGGAATGTTTTTGAGATTGCTTGTAACTGAGAGGATATGCGGTGATTTTCTTATGTTGCAGAACTATGAAAAGGACCTCAAACTCTGAGGCTCAGAGTGGAAGAAATTTTCTGCGAGGAGACACCTTGCCAGATTAGGTGAAAGATAATAATTGCTTTATTCTCTACTTCTGCTTGGTACAAAACGAGATTAAAATCAAGATGAAATTGGTTATCGCCAATGAGTGCGCAGCAGCCAGTTTTCAATATATATTTTTAACATTTAATATGAATTGACGCCATTACTTAAGACAGGCTTTTTGAGAGGTGTCAGAATTTTTGGGGGGCTTTGGACAAATTCTTTGACCCCCCATTTTTATGATTGGATCTGAAAAAGGGGTCAATTTTATACTATGTCCCAAAGCGAGAGCTTTTATAAACCTCCCGTTGGCCCACAATTGCAATTTCTTTGAAGGGAGTTCAGGCAAATCGGGCAAAGTCCAGAATTTCTGACTTTGATCACTAAAATCGCTGTGACTAGATCAATACTCTATGAATTTCAAAAATTCCACCTGTGCTGATCCCAGTAGAGTTTAAATCAAAAATCTATGCCGTTGGATTGCAGAAAAATAAGTTATTTTGCACTGTTTTTTCTGTTCAAACTTGGAATTCGCGAAATCATAAATTTTAGATTTTTCCTAAAACTCAAATTTTTGATATTTCAATGAAATTGAACAAACTTTTAATATACATTTTTGAATTTCTCGTGAAATTTTGACCCTAGAAATGTCTTTCATCCGCTTCTACATTGCTGCTCATATCGGACTTCGGTCCCATTTCTGTGAGGAGGTCTAACCAAGCCCTATGTTATAGCATAGGAGGCTTCTTCGTTGATACAATTTTTGCACTAAAAACTTCCTTTTCTTCAGGATTTCGATATTGATCATTTTCCTTTTATCATCTACTTACCATAGGCCTACGGCAGGTATCTACCTAAAAAACATACTGGGTTATTGCTTAGATTTATAGAAATTGGTTCAAAGTTTGCATGCAGGTCAAGAATTTGCCCTATGCTACAACATAGGCCAAAAGTGACCAAAAAATTTTTGGTCTTGAATTTTGATTTCAATGCCCTAAATTGATGCTCCAACCTCAAATACACCAGAAATTATCATTTTTATGCCCAATTTTGACATATTATCAGATTTCACATTTTCATGATTTTGTCCCATTTGAGACAAAATTGATCAAAAATATTGAAAACGGCCAATTTGAAAATATGTCAAAATTGGGCATACAAATGATATTTTCTGGTGTATTTGAGGTTGGAGCATCAATTTAGGGCATTGAAATCAAAATTCAAGACCAAAAATTTTTTGGTCACTTTTGGCCTGTTGTAGCATAGGGCACATTCTTGACCTGCACGCAAACTTTGGACCAATTTTTATAAATGTAAACAACAACCCCGTATTTTTTTAGGTAGATACCTGCCTTAGGCCCATGGTAAGTAGATCATAAAAGGAAAACGATCAATATCATTATCCTGAAGAACAGGAAGTTTTTTAGTGCAAAAATTTTATCAAAGCAGAAGCCTCCTATGCTATAACATAGGGCTTGGTTAGACCTCCTCACAGAAATGAGACCGAAGTCCGATATGAGCAGCAATGTAGAAGCGGATGAAAGACATTTCTAGGGTCAAAATTTCACGAGAAATTCAAAAATGTATGTTAAAAGTTTGTTCAATTTCATTGAAATATCAAAAATTTGAGTTTTAGGAAAAATCTAAAATTTATGATTTCGCGAATTCCAAGTTTGAACAGAAAAAACAGTGCAAAATAACTTATTTTTCTGCAATCCAACGGCATAGATTTTTGATTTAAACTCTACTGGGATCAGCACAGGTGGAATTTTTGAAATTCATAGAGTATTGATCTAGTCACAGCGATTTTAGTGATCAAAGTCAGAAATTCTGGACTTTGCCCGATTTGCCTGAACTCCCTTCAAAGAAATTGCAATTGTGAGCCAACGGGAGGTTTTTAAAAGCCCTCGCTTTGGGACATAGTATAAAATTGATCCCTTTTTCGGATCCAGTCATAAAAATGGGGGGTCAAAAAATTTGTCCAAAAATTCTCACATCTCTCAAAAAGGTTGTCTTAAATTTTCTACAAAGTAGGATCCAAAAAACGGGGCCTGGTAACATCGGACAATTTCCTTGGCTTCAAATTCGGGGCGGATGATTTTTGGGAGAAAAGAATTCTGCTCTCATCTTGCCGATGGTACCAGCTATTTCACTTTTCCCACCCCATCAGCATTCTTTATAAAAGCCTTATCCGTGAAAAAGGAACTGCAAAAGGGGCATAGGGGCGGATGCAGGCACGAACGTGACATCCTCTACCCAGTCCGGCAAGGCATCGCTGTTGGAATAGAAGTTGGAAGTGCTGGGCAGCTGCTGCTCCAGGCTGACCGCGGTGTAGAGGCGTCCCTTTCTCAGCATTCCCTCCTTCCAGACCTGTGTGCCCTTCACTCTTAGGGAGCCCAAGTGTCACTGGGCCCAAATGTTACTGGACCCAAATGTTACTGAGCTCAAATGTCACTGAGCCCAAGTGTCACTGTGCTCAGCAGCCAATCGCCAACACTGTGAATCATGCGCGGCTTCTGGAGTCCGTTGCTGAAGATGATAGCCTTCAGGGCAGTCTCGCAGTTGCGGATGAGCACAGAATCCGTGTATTTTGGCACTTGATAGATCTGGAAAATCGAAGCATTTATTACGTTCCAGTCCTTAAGAGAATAAAATGCATTCCTGTTTAAGTTTATCCGCAGACATATTTGGCCAAGTTACAGGTTGCTAGTATTTTTTTGCAGCTCGAGTGCAGGACTTACCTTGCCGCGTCGTTGATTAGGATTATAGGTCACTTTACTGGCATACACAGATATTTTGCCAGACGGCTTTTTCTGAAATGAAATGGTCACACTCTTTTTTGTCGCGATTAAAACATACATAGAATTCAAGATAGCAGCCCAAAGGCATTAGTGGAAGTATGACAAAAAAGCAGGCACAAAGTACGGGCCAAATCATTTCCACTTTTTTCTCAAGAAAGGAATAATTTGAACCGTTCTGTTGAGTCTCTTATATAGCCTTATTCAACATTATTCATTTGCGTGCATTCTCTATTACATTTCTGGCGCTCTTCCTGATTCCATTCCATTCATTGGTCTGATCCTGTTCATTTTACGCAGTCATTAATAATGCTTCCATTCACATATTTGCAATCCCTATAGTTTCATTTCTTCCACATAATCTTTATTCAGCATAAAAAAGAATGAGCACGTCCGCTTTTTTGCAATGAAAACTATGGGCATCTGAAATCAATTTCGTGGATTTGCTTATAAGAGATTTCGTTTTCACTGCATGCTGAGCTTCGTAGCAGGCGCGGATGAAGTACCTGAGGAAAGGATGCAGATATTGACCGCGTTGGTTTTGAAAATACTCTTACCCTAATGGCGGCACTGGTGTATGCCAGGAATCATCAACAACTGGTTTTGGACTGCTTTTTGAAAAGAAAACTAAGAAAGCCGCACATATAGGCCACAAACGGCCGCACATTTAAGCATGCCATCACGTGATCTGCGCAATGGATGGCTTATTGGGCTGGCGCGAACGGAGCGTTAGCGGAGTGTCAGCGTCCAGCCCCTTTTCGACCCAGGTGTACGTTTTCGGGGTTATTTCTAGATCTTAAATTTGATAAGGCTCCTGCTCCTCACAGCGTCAGCGTCAGCGTCAGCGTCATACAATCGTTCTGATTCTTCTTGCAGTGGAAAGAGCATCATCGAATTGTCCAGAAATCGCGAGAAATCGCCCAAAACTTACAGCAATCATTAGAAAATCACTCAAAACCATTTGTCTGAACTCCTCCTCCTCCTTCTTCTTCTTCTCCGCATCTATGCAATGGACGATAGTAGGTATTCTTCTCCGCATCTATGCAATAGACGATAGTAGGTATTCATTTCTTCCCCCCGGCCCCCGCCCCTGGCCCTGGGTCACTGGGCTTCATCATGTATTTATTTATTGATAAATCTGAAGTTAAGCCAAGCTGACATATGCACCAGTGGTGTAGTGGTGTACGCACAGATGAACGAACCTGGCAGGTTCGAACACTTCTCAGGCATTCTTTTTTGTTTTTGTTTTTTTAAAGTTGAGAAAAAAATTGGTACCATCGGAAGGCCTAAAGTAAAGCTCTATTCTCCCAAAAATCGATTCTCCTGAGCATAAGCTAAGAAAATTTCTCAAAAATTTTTATTTTTGCCAAAAGATTTGCATTGTAATTTCCGATTTCAAAATTTTTCTTTAAAGTTTTTTGTTTATTATTAATTTATTTATCTAATAAAATCTTACCTAAATATATAACCAACATTATACAATTTGTATTTATACATTTTATACTATATTAAAAGTGGAAGAAATATCTGGTACCATCGGCAAGCCAAATGTGAATCTATTTTCTCCAATATTTGCAATTGAATCGAGTAAAAAGTTCGAGCACAGTTCTTTATTACGACCTGCAACAATGATGATTTTGGCCAAAATGTTCAGCACAATAAAATATTTGGCATCACTTAGACTGCCTAGCGCCTAGACTTAAGAGCACAGTTCTTTATTATCTTTATTACGACCTGCAACAATGATGATTTTGGCCAAAATGTTCAGCACAATAAAATATTTGGCATCATTTACAGTGCCTAGCACATAGACAACAGATCACAGTTCTTTATTACGACCTGCAACAATTATGATTTTGGCCATAATGTTCAGCACAATAAAATATTTGGCATCATCTACACTGCCTAGCGTATAGACACAAGAGCACAGTTCTTTATTACGACCTGCAACAATGATGATTTTGGCCAAAATGTTCAGCACAATAAAATATTTGGCATCATTCACACTGCCTAGTGCATAGACAACAGATCACAGTTCTTTATTACGACCTGCAAAAATGATGATTTTGGCCAAAATATTCAGCACAATAAAATATTTCGCATTATCTACACTGCCTAGCACATGGACTCAAGAGCACAGTTCTTTAGTACGACCTGCAACAATGATGATTTTGGCCAAAATATTCAGCACAATAAAATATTTGGCATCATTTACACTGCCTAGAGCATGGACACAAGAGCACAGTTCTTTATTACGACCTGCAACAATGATGATTTTGGCCAAAATGTTCAGCACAATAAAATATTTGGTATAATTTACACTGCATAGGGCATGGAAACAAGAGCACAGTTCTTTATTACGACCTGCAACAATGATGATTTTGACCAAAATGTTCAGCACAATAAAATATTTGGCATCATTTACACTGCCTAGAGCATGAACACAAGAGCACAGTTCTTTATTACGACCTGCAACAATGATGATTTTGACCAAAATGTTCAGCACAATAAAATATTTGGCATCATTTACACTGCCTAGAGCATGAACACAAGAGCACAGTTCTTTATTACGACCTGCAACAATGATGATTTTGACCAAAATGTTCAGCACAATAAAATATTTGGCATCCTTTACACTGCCTAGAGCATGGACACAAGAGCACAGTTCTTTATTACGACCTGCAACAATGATGATTTTGGCCAAAATGTTCAGCGCAATAAAATATTTGGCATCATTTACACTGCCTCAAGCATGTACACAATAGCACAGTTCTTTATTACGACCTGCAATAATGATGATTTTGGCCAAAATGTTCAGCACAATAAAATATTTGGCATAATTTACACTGCCTAGAGCATGGACACAAGAGCACAGTTCTTTATTACGACCTGCAACAATGATGATTTTGACCAAAATGTTCAGTACAATAAAATATTTGGCATCATTTACACTGCCTAGAGCATGGGCACAAGAGCACAGTTCTTTATTACGACCTGCAACAATGATGATTTTGGCCAAAATGTTCAGCGCAATAAAATATTTGGCATCATTTACACTGCATAGGGCATGGAAACAAGAGCACAGTTCTTTATTACGACCTGCAACAATGATGATTTTGGCCAAAATGTTCAGCACAATAAAATATTTGGCATCATTTACACTGCCTAGAGCATGGACACAAGAGCACAGTTCTTTATTACGACCTGCAACAATGATGATTTTGGCCAAAATGTTCAGCTAAATAAAATATTTGGCATCATTTACACTGCCTAGAGCATGTACACAAGAGCACAGTTCTTTATTACGACCTGCAACAATGATGATTTTGGCCAAAATGCTCAGCACAATAAAATATTTGGCATCATTTACACTGCCTAGAGCATGGACACAAGAGCACAGTTCTTTATTACGACCTGCAACAATAATGATTTTGGCCAAAATGTTCAGCACAATAAAATATTTGGCATCATTTACACTGCCTAGAGCATGTACACAAGAGCACAGTTCTTTATTACGACCTGCAACAATGATGATTTTGGCCAAAATGTTTAGCACAATAAAATATTTGGTATCATTTACACTGCCTAGAGCATAGACACAAGAGCACAGTTCTTTATGACGATCTGCAACAATGATGATTTTGGCCAAAATGTTCAGCACAATAAAATATTTGGCATCATTTACACTGCCTATTGCATGGACACACAAGAGCACAGTTCTTAGATTACGACCTGCAACAATGATGATTTTGGCCAAAATGTTCAGCACAATAAAATATTTGGCATCAATTACACTGCCTAGAAGCATGCATAAATAGACACAGTTCTTTATTACTGACCTGCAACAATGATGATTTTGGCCAACATGTTCAACAATAAAACATTTCTGCATCATTTACACTGCCTATTGCAAGGACACAAGAGCACAGTTCTTTATTACGACCTGCAACAATGATGATTTTGGCCAAAATGTTCAGCACAATAAAATATTTGGCATCATTTACACTGCCTAGAGCATGTACACAAGAGCACAGTTCTTTATTGCGACCTGCAACAATGATGATTTTGGCCAACATGTTCAGCACAATAAAATATTTGGCATCATTTACACTGCCTAGAGCATGGACACAAGAGCACAGTTCTTTATTACGACCTGCAACAATGATGATTTTGGCCAATATGTTCAGCGCAATAAAATATTTGGCATCATTTGCACTGCCTAGAGCATGGACACAAAGTACAGTTCTTAACTGGGCGTAGCCTGCTACAATGACGATTTTGGCCAAAATGTTCAGCACAATAAAATATTTGGCATCATTTACACTGCCTAAAGCATGGATAAGAAGTACATTGTTCTCTTTATCAACTACGACCTGCAACAATGATGACTTTGGCCAAAATATTCAGCACAATAAAATATTTGGCATCATTTACACTGCCTAGCGCATAGACTTAAGAGCACAGTTCTTTATTACGACCTGCAACAATGATGATTTTGGCCAAAATGTTCAGCACAATAAAATATTTTGCATCTTTTACACTGCCTATTGCATGGACACAAGAGCACAGTTCTTTATTACGACCTGCAACAATGATGATTTTGGCCAAAATGTTCAGCACAATAAAATATTTGGCATCATTTACACTGCCTAGAGCATGTACACAAGAGCACAGTTCTTTATTGCGACCTGCAACAATGATGATTTTGGCCAAAATGTTCAGCACAATAAAATATTTGGCATCATTTACACTGCCTAGAGCATGGACACAAGAGCACTGTTCTTTATTACGACCTGCAACAATGGTACTACTTCTGGTGAAATGTTCAGCATAATAAACATTGGTATCATTTACACTGCCTAGAGCATGGACACAAGAATATATAGTTTATTACGACCTGCAACAATGATAATTTTGGCCAAAATGTTCAGCACAATAAAATATTTGGTACAAAAATCCACTGCATAGGGCATGGAAACAAGAGCAGAGTCCCCAGTTACGACCTGCAACACAATGACGATTTTGACCAAAATGTTCAGCACAATAAAATATTTGGCATCATTTACCGCCTGGCATGAACACAAAGCACAGTTCTTTTTCGACCTGCAACAATGTATGACTTCACGAAAATGTTCAGCACAATAAAATATTTGGCATCATTTACACTGCCTAGAGCATGAACACAAGAGCACAGTTCTTTATTACGACCTGCAACAATGATGATTTTGACCAAAATGTTCAGCACAATAAAATATTTGGCATCTTTCACTGCCTAGAGCTGGAAATACAGTTTATTACGACTTGCAACAATGATGATTTTGGCCAAAATGTTCAGCGCAATAAAATATTGGGCATCATTTACACTGCCAAGAGCATGGACACAAGAGCACAGTTCTTTATTACGACCTGCAACAATGATGATTTTGGCCAAAATGTTCAGCGCAATAAAATATTTGGCATCATTTACATTGCCTAGAGCATGTACACAGAGCACAGTCCTCTTTTTATTACGACTTGCAACAATGATGATTTTGGCCAAAATGTTCAGCACAATAAAATATTTGGTATAATTTACACTGCATAGGGCATGTAAACAAGAGCACAGTTCTTTATTACGACCTGCAACAATGATGATTTTGGCCAAAGTGTTCAGCGCAATAAAATATTTGGCATCATTTACACTGCCTAGAGCATTGGACACAAGAGCACAGTTCTTTATTACGACCTGCAACAATGATGATTCTGGCCAAAATGTTCAGCGCAATAAACATTTGGCATCATTTACACGCCAAGAGCAGGACACAACAGCACAAGCCAAACGACCCAACAAAACGAAAACAGCCAATAAAACACACACGCCAGACACACAAACCACACCAACAAAGCCAAAACAAGCATAAATGAACCCAGGCAAAACAACACCCCCACAACCAACACCAAAACCCGCCAAGGCACCCCTTGGCCAAAATGTTCAGCGCAATAAAATATTTGGCATCATTTACACTGCCTAGAGCATGTACACAAGAGCACAGTTCTTTATTACGACTTGCAACAATGATGATTTTGGCCAAAATGTTCAGCACAATAAAATATTTGGTATAATTTACACTGCATAGGGCATGTAAACAAGAGCACAGTTCTTTATTACGACCTGCAACAATGATGATTTTGGCCAAAATGTTCAGCGCAATAAAATATTTGGCATCATTTACACTGCCTAGAGCATGGACACAAGAGCACAGTTCTTTATTACGACCTGCAACAATGATGATTTTGGCCAAAATGTTCAGCGCAATAAAATATTTGGCATCATTTACACTGCCTAGAGCATGTACACAAGAGCACAGTTCTTTATTACGACTTGCAACAATGATGATTTTGTCCAAAATGATCAGCACAATAAAATATTTGGTATAATTTACACTGCATAGGGCATGGAAACAAGAGCACAATTCTTTTATGACGACCTGCAACAATGATGATTTTGGCCAAAATGTTCAGCACAATAAAATATTTGGCATCATTTACACTGCCTAGAGCATAGACACCAAGGAGCACAGTCTCTTTATTACGTTACCTGCAACAATGATGATTTTGACCAAAATGTTCAGCACGATAAAATATTTTGGTATAATTTACACTGCATAGGGCATGTAAACAAGAGCACAGTTATTTCTTCATTACGACCTGCAACAACAATGATGATTTTGACCAAAATGTTCAGCACAATAAAATATTTGGCATCATTTACACTGCCTAGAGCATGTACACAAGAGCACAGTTCTTTATTACGACCTGCAACAATGATGATTTTGGCCAAAATGTTTAGCACAATAAAATATTTGGTATCATTTACACTGCCTAGAGCATAGACACAAGAGCACAGTTCTTTATGACGATCTGCAACACCGAAGATTTTGGCCAAAATGTTCAGCACAATAAAATATTTGGCATCATTTACACTGCCTAGAGTATGTACATAAGAGCACAGTTCTTTATTACGACCTGCAACAATGATGATTTTGGCCAAAATGTTCAGCACAATAAAATATTTTGCTTCATTTACACTGCCTAGAGCATGGACACAAGAGCACAGTTCTTTATTACGACCTGCAACAATGATGATTTTGGCCAAAATATACAGCACAATAAAATATTATGAATCATTTACACTGCCTATTGCATGTACACAAGAGCACAGTTATTTATTACGACCTGCAACAATGATGATTTTGGCCAAAATGTTCAGCACAATAAAATATTTGGCATCATTTACACTGCCTAGAGCATGTACACAAGAGCACAGTTCTTTATTACGACCTGCAACAATGATGATTTTGGCCAAAATGTTCAGCACAATAAAATATTTGGCATCATTTACACTGCCTAGAGCATGGACACAAGAGCACTGTTCTTTATTACGACCTGCAACAATGATGACTTTGGCCAAAACATTCAGCACAAAAAAATATTTGGCATCATTTACACTGCCTAGCGCATAGACTTAAGAGCACAGTTCTTTACTGACGACCTGCAACAATGATGATTTTGGCCAAAATGTTCAGCACAATAAAATATTTGGCATCATTTACACTGCCTAGAGCATGGACACAAGAGCACAGTTCTTTATTACGACCTGCAACAATGATGATTTTGGCCAAAATGTTCAGCATAATAAAATATTTGGCATCATTTACACTGCCTAGAGCATGGACACAAGAGCACAGTTCTGTATTACGACCTGCAACAATGATGATTTTGGCCAAAATGTTCAGCATAATAAAATATTGGACATCATTTACAATACCTCAAGCAATGGACACAAGCACAGTTCTTTACTGCGACCTGCAACAATGATGATTTTGGCCAAAATGTTCAGCACAATAAAATATTTTGCATCTTTTACACTGCCTAGAGCATGGACACAAGAGCACAGGTCTTTATGACGACCTGCAACAATGATGATTTTGGCCAAAATGTTCAGCACAATAAAATATTTGGCATCATTTGCACTGCCTAGAGCATGGACACAAGAGCACAGTTCTTTATTACGACCTGCCACAATGATGATTTTGGCCAAAATGTTCAGCACAATAAAATATTTGGCATCATTTACACTGCCTAGAGCATGGACACAAAGCACAGTTCTTTATTACCACCTGCAACAATGAGGATTTTGGCCAAAATGTTCAGCACAATAAAATATTTTGCATCTTTTACTGCCTAGAGCATGGACACAAAAGCACAGGTCTTTATGACGACCTGCAACAATGATGATTTTGGCCAAAATGTTTTAGCACAATAAAATATTTGGCATCATTTACACTGCCTAGAGCATGGACACAAGAGCACAGTTCTTTGCCATTCCGACCTGCAACAATGATGATTTTGGCCAAAATGTTCAGCACAATAAAATATTTGGCATCATTTACACTGCCTAGAGCATGGACACAAGAGCACAGTTCTTTATTACGACCTGCAACAATGATGATTTTGACCAAAATGTTCAGCACAATAAAATATTTGGCATCATTTACACTGCCCTAGACCATGGACACAAGAGCACAGTTCTTTATTACGACCTGCAACAATGATGATTTTGACCAAAATGTTCAGCACAATAAAATATTTGGCATCATTTACACTGCCTATAGCATAGACTTAAGAGCACAGTTCTTTATTACGACCTGCAACAATGATGATTTTGGCCAAAATGTTCAGCACAATAAAATATTTGGCATCATTTTCACTGCCTAGCACAAAGACTTAAGGGCACAGTTCTTTATTACGACCTGCAACAATGATGATTTTGACCAAAATGTTCAGCACATTAAATTATTTGGCATTATCTACACTGCGTAGCACAGTACACCAAGTAACAGGACTGAAACCAAGAACAA
>JASANA010002480.1:0-23485 GCA_030248095.1 Ptycholaimellus sp. GST1_10
CCTACCTTCACCCTGCACCTTTCTTCACTCATCCCTCCTTCTCAATCGCTCAGCCTTTTGGCAAGACACGTTGAAAAAGGAAAGTGATGAATTCCAATTTCATTAGCAGCTTGCTGAAAAGTGAATGACGAATTTGTCGACTCTTATTTCGCCCGACTTTCTGCTGCCTTTCTCATGATTGGCCTGCGGAAAGGAGGAAGAATAAAGAGTAGCTGAGCTGAGCTCAGACGGCAAAGTGAGGCGCTTCTGAGCCTGGGCCAACTAAACTTGGCCTAGTGTCTCGCTGCCGCCGCTTGCCTGGGAAAAGGCCAAAGGAGCTTCGCCGCTCCTCCCGCCCTCCCCGAACTCACCTCCTGCCCTGCCTTCAGTCCACTCTGACAGCCTCAAAGGCTTGCCGAAGTCAGCCATATTTGGCGACGGCAAACGTCAGCTTAGACTGTTAATGTTTTAGAGATCAAAGTGAAAATGAATTTCATTGAAACTTTGATTGATAAAACTAGCGGAACGCAGCGCTCATGAAAGTGTCTTTCATTGAGCCCGTGCCGTAGCAGGACATTATGGAGGCATGAAAAGGCCGCGCAGAGCCTAGGCTGCCAGCTCTTGCCTGGCCGCTGCTCAGGTCCTTTTCGCTGGACAGAATGCGATTGCAACTGTCTAAGCTTAACTGAAAAGTTATGCTTGCGGAATAAAAACTGCCGTCCACTTTTACGAAACTCTGGCATTGCCGGACAGTTTCTGAAAAAGTGGTGCAGCAAAGTTGGCCCAGTGCCGGAGCATGCCTGAGCTGGGCACTCGCCTAAGCCGCTCCTCCAGTGCCAGAGAGCCATCAAAGACCTGTCAGATTTGCACTGACATCTTCTGGAAAGCGCCCAGCTGCTCTACTTTTGAGCTAGGGTCTTATGATCTAGAAACCTCAGAGAGGTCTGTAGCAGCAGTTCAAAAAAGTTTCGAAACTCCTGAACAGTGCAATACTGCTACAAGGCTATCTTTGGAACTTTGGTCTGTATTGCACTGTTCAGGAGTTTCGAAACTTTTTTGAACTGCTGCTACAGACCTCTCTGAGGTTTCATGATCATACATAGAACCCTTATTATAGGCATTTAGGCGGTCTAGTGGCCAAACAGGGCAAAAACAGGAAATGTAGGGTCGAAATAAAAGGGTACGCTACAAATACGTAAAAAGCACACGTTGTCTAGAAAAGTGCGTACATTTCCTAAATAAGCCCTATATTCCCTGACTCAGGCGGTCAATGGGTGTACAGGGCCGGCTGCTAAAAACAAGCATATTTTTCAATCAAGTATAACTAATGATGTACTGAATATTTTGAGACCCAAATTGATCACCCTATACGTCTAATAGATGGCCAATTTTTGTTAAATTTGTGGGCCAAACGGAATAAATTTATTGGATTTATGATCTTTTTTGTAATGTGGGTAATAATATACCTTTTCGCTCAAGAAACCTAGAGTTTTACTCAATTTAATGATTTTTTGTCATTTCCCGAGATTTGTTTTCAGTTTTTTTGGCTTTGACATTTCAATACACATACATACCTCAATACTGATTTTTTATTTCATAAAATGCCGAATCGAAATTGCAAACATATATTTATCAACAAAAATTTCAAGGAATTCTTGGGTTTGCTTTGAAATGTTGACTCACATTACAAAAATGGTCATAAACCTATTGCCTTGATTTCGTTTGGCCCAAAACATGTAGCACAACTTAAAATACCCTGTAGACGCATATGGTGACAAATTTTCGTCAAAAAAATATTCAGTGCATATCGAGTTATAGTTGATGGAAAAGATGCTTGTTTTTTAGCAGCCGGCCCTGTAGAACCCTTATTATAGGCATTTGAGTGGTCTAGCGGTCAAACAAGGCAAAAACCAGAAATGTAGGGTCGAAATAAAAATGTATGCTACAAACTCGTAAAAAGCACACCCGAATTAGTCTAGAAACAGTAAGTACATTTCCTAAATCAGCCCTACATTCCCTGACTCAGACGGTCAAAGGGTGTAGAACCCTTATTATAGGCATTTGAGCGGTTTAGTGGCCAAACAAGGCAAAAACATGAAATCTAGGGTCGAAATTAAAAATTTAAGCTACAAATTCGTAAAAAGCACAACCTTACTAGTCTAGAAACCTTGCGTACATTTCCTAAGTCAGCCCTACATTTCCTGACTCAGGTGGTCAACGGGTGTAGAACCCTTTTTATAGGCATTTAAGCCGTCTAGTGGCCAAACAAGGCAAACAAGGAATTGTAGGCTCGAAATAGAAAACGTACGCTACAAATTCGTAAAAAGCACACCCGAATTAGTCTAGAAACTGGGTACATTTCCAAAATAGCCTCTACATTCCATGAACGAAGGGGTTAAATGTTACATAGCTGTCATTTGCCCACATTTCACTAGCAAAATGATTGGTTAAGTTGTTAATAAAAGGTAGGATCGATATTTGAAATGTACAGCCTGTGTTTGACCTCAAAAGTTGAAAAACGAGGCATACATTTAAAATTCAGTCCTACATTTTTTAACACATGCTTGATAAACCTTTTTGACCGCGGAGGGGCCCGAAGGGCCGCTCCCCGGTCTATAGAGGTTACTCAACTTTTGTCCTCATATATATATATATATTTATATATATGTATATATATATAAATTTATATATATATATATATTTATATATATATATATTTATATATATATATATATTTATATATATATATATATATATATATATCTGCAAGTGCTGGGCACGGGCAAATTCTCAACGGATCTGGACATACTTTTTTTTCCGGAAAGCTATAATGTGCCGCTTGGATCCTGGGGGGGGGGGGGGGGTGGAGCTGGTGCCGGACCATTAGAAACATTACTTCCCTGAGTAGGAAAAAGTTTTTCCCGAAAATTACCCATTTCCTCTGTAGCATCTGAACGGCTGAGACTTGAGTTTTTTGTTCACAAGTCGTAGATAGCGGTTCCAAATCTGTGCTTACTTTTGAAAATAGTTGAGAAACCACAGACTTACCCTCTTGAGTGACAAACTTTCATGCACTGCAATAGCATCAATAATCAGTAACAGCTGAACGGCTGAGAATAGAACAGAAGACTTGAGTTTTTTTGTTCACAAGTCGTATATAGCGGTTCCAAATCTGTGCTTACTTTTGAAAATGGTTGAGAAACCACAGACTTACCCTCTTGAGCCACAAACTTTCACGCACCGCAATAGCATCAATAATCAGTAACAGCTGAACGGCTGAGAATAGAACAGAAGACTTGAGTTTTTTTGTTCACAAGTCGTATATAGCGGTTCCAAATCTGTGCTTACTTTTGAAAATGGTTGGGAAACCACAGAATTTTCTTTTTGAAATGCAATGATCACTTTCACAGCAGAACTTTTCCTTAATTTTTGGATTTTGCTACATGTGAAGGTGTAAGTGCTCCGCGGTCACCTATTGCGCTTTGCGTCATATACTTGTTTAAAGAGTAAAGTGCATCGTTTGAGCCTACTTGCAGCTCTGCAACTTGCACACAGAATATGGTTTCAAACCATAATCCGCCATACATCTTTGTTAACTTGACAAACACATTTTCTGAATCATTTTAATCCTGAGGTCATAAATCGGCTGATGGTACACTTATTAAGGAAGGATAGAAGTATTTTTGGACGTAGATTACGATTCTGGCACCCGTTTGATTCCTACCTGATCTCCATGGGCTTGCAGCAGGTCGTGGTGAACAATCAGGTAGTCATAAACTTCATCTTGAGGCTTAGTAAATGGTTTGTGACCTAAAAACAGCACCATATAGGTAATTTTGGACGTAGATTACGATTCTGGCACCCGTTTGCTTCCTAGCTGGTCTCCATGGGCTTGCACCAGGCCGTGGTGAACAAGCCGGTAGTCATAAACTTCAGCTTGAGGCTTAGTAAAGGGTTTGTGGCCTAAAACAGCATCATTTAGGTAATTTTGGACGTAGATTACGATTCTGGCACCCGCTTGCTTCCTACCTTGTCTCCATGGGCTTGCACCATGCCGTGGTGAACAAACAGGTAATCATCAACTTCATCATTCCTGAATCCTGAGTGTTATGAGACAGTTGATGAAAGAACCTGGAGACGTGGAAATGAAAAATATCAAACCCTCATAAAACAAATCTTCTTAGACCCATTGGATGGATGGAGTAGTCGACGTTGGCGGCGACGTAGCTGGGCTTGGCGTAGAGGTGCTAGCAGTATACGGTGGAAGGGAGGCAGCAGATTGTCTTGTGGCCATGGGTGTTTCCACTCATAAACCACTCCATGTCTGCGACCATAAAAAGGGGTGTGCTGCACAGGAGCACATGAGTTCCCTTTTGATAGCCATTTCCGATGAGGTGTGAGGAGCAGAGTTGGGCGGAAGCTATTATCGGATATAGATAGTTACAACCGGAAGAGGGCCGGAAGTTAGTAGGAAGCAGTAGAGGAAGGGCAGCACCATCACCTTACATTCTATCAACACTGAGGAGGTCCGGCCTTGGCAGGCCAGACCCCTCAGCCACTTTACAACGGAACCATGATCTGGTACTGAAGGACTCCCAAGTCCGCACAGTGTAGTGAACAGAAAGAAAACTCAGACCTCCTATTGTATAGTCTCTCAGAAGCCTAGTTAATTGCTCGCCTAAGGCGTAAAATCGAATGCCTCGTTTTTGCGCGAAAGAAATTAAATAGTTGAACATGAAAGCAGAAATGGAAAGGTAATCTCGAAACATGTCCTGACCAGTTTGCGCAAGAGCCATCTTGGATTTGTTAAGGGAGATGAGAAGAAGCGGCAGAGTGTCGTTTCTCACGTACTCCTCCAACATGGCCTTCCCCGTCCTCAACCCTCACTCCTCCCATCCTCTCTTCATCTCCTCAAACACTTCCTCCCCACTTTTAGGCACCTCCTTCCACCCTCCGCATTTCAAAGCCTTACTTTCATTGCCATTGTACTGCTGCAAAAAATGCTGAAACACGCCGTATTCATCGTTTAAGGTGTTTGATTTGGTTAGCGGAGAATAAAAATTGCTGTAAGAAAATTGAAACGATTCCTCAGCTTCAGCATTTTTTTTCAAAGCACACTGCACCTTGAAATATGGAATTTTAGTTTTCCCCAAGCAATTAGAGGGAAGGAAATTTTTGTTTGACTTTAAATAGGAATCTAGAGTAGTGGGTGATTCGTAGCTCATGAAATCAATGAATCGAAAGCCTATTTTCAAATCCTCTGACCATGCTGAAATTAGCATAATTCCGGTTCCTTTTTTGACCAAATTAATGTCTGTGAATAAATTTTTTAGTGCATACATCAAACCTTCATGATGGAGAATGAAAAGATCGAATGCCTTGGAGTTCCAGCCGCCCAGTATCAGAGTCCCAATGTGCCGCTCGATTGCTTCCAATAGCCTAGCAATGCTTCGATAGAAATAACCTTTTTTATCCTTCGTTTCCTGAAACTCCAATTCTCGCTTCACCCGACTCAAAAGTCCTGAGAAACGTTGTTCCATTAATTCTTTTTGCTTGCAAGCGATTGAAATCCATTTTCCTATAATATCGGAAATGCAGCTATAATTATCTAGGTAGTTAGCTCTATATGCAATTTCTGTTTGAGTTTCAACGCCATCCAAACTCCAAGTAAAAACAGCGCAAAGCAGGTGATGGGAGAACCAGATTTTTGATTTTGCTTTTTCAGACATATTTTCAGTCTGATAAGTCTCCAAATCATAGACAAGAAGGGAAGGAATGTGCAAGCGGGAAGGCGAAAAATCGTGGAAGCCGCATTTGCTAAGAGCTGTAAGCAAAGTCATCCTAGGCAAGCATTGCTTCGTAATGTAGTGTATGCGAGCGGAAGACTGAACGGATTCTGCGTTATTTCTATGCAAGCAAATGGACTCATGACATTTCAGCGATTTTGAAGTTAGTCGCCCACTTTTCACACTGACACTAAACCCGCAAAAGTTAGAACAAGTCTTAGTTTGAATGAATGAGGAAGGATCAAGCATGCTAATCCAACGCTCCTTGCTTTCATTCCAATTAATATTCTTGACTTTTGCACTCCTTTTCCCTCCCACCTTGCATACATATGATGAGGAAAACCAGCTTTATTTAACACTACTCCCATCAATGTTCATATCCGATACATAAGCCACGGAAATAATTGACGAACTTTGCTTAATTGACCCAAAAACGCCAAAAAGTTGCCTTTCAGTCCCATCTGGCTTCACAAAAAATACATTGATAAGGCAGTTCAGAAAATCTGCGACATAGGTCAAAATTGCGCGTTTTCTAATTGGATGAATATCATAGGCATCGCATTCCAAAGTGAGAGGCAATGCTTACCTAGTAGCTGCCGTTGGAGCTGGAGAGTGTGCGCCCAAGGTTCCGGTAGATGCTGCTGGAGGAGGTGGAGCCGTTGTTAGAGTTGACGATGCGGCTGTTGGTCTCATGCTCCAGGAAGTCCTTGAACTTCGGGTTCTCGGTCAGCACGCGGCGCATCCTGGCCCCATTCTTGGTCATCATCTGGATCAGCTGGTCGGCATTGAGGATGAGGGCCATGAAGACCTTGCACGGCATGTAAATGCCTCAATTGCATGCTCTTTACTTCTCCCATAGGATAGGTGAGAGGAGGGGGAAAAGATAGAGAGGGAACCCATGCTGGGCCAGTCAATGCGGCGGTCCGGATGGAAAGCGAGGGGCGCGCTGTCATTGGTACTGGTGAGCACATCGTGGAGGGTTTTGCGGTTGATGGTGTTGAGGGGGTGTCTTTTGAACCACCTCAAATCACACCCCATTCTTTTCTCTGAAGGGAGGGAGGGAGGGTAAGAAGGGAGGGAAGGAGAGTAAAAAGTCATACCAGGCCATCTGACCGTCGTTGTTCTCGTCGCGCTTTCTGTACAGCATCCATTGGTTGGAGACCATCACACTGACGGTGATCTCTCTGGCATACGCGTCGTAGCTGGACGAGATGATGGCCATCCAATCGCCCCCGAGGTCCAAGGCCCCTGAAGTGCAGCTGCGCACTGGCATCACCTCCGCCGTGGGCTGTCAATCATAAAGGCTAGACTCAAGAGCAATAGGGTGGGCAGGGAAAAAGGGGGCACTAACGGCCTTGTATTTGAGCAGCCCCATATTTGACCCATAGCTCCACCCCTCAGACTGGGAGATGCCGTTGCGGTTGGCGAAGGACTCGAACTCGCTTAAGGCCGCCAGGATTGTTTGATCATTGCCCATCTGGCGAGCCTTCACCATATCCATTTCTGCAGATGATCGGGATTGGCCTAGGAGTCGGACTGCCCCTGCTGGCAGCCCTCATTCTCAGTCTGCTGGCCTTCCGATGGCTCCTCAAGCGGCATAACGAACTACGGCACAACTGGTACTATCTCCCTTCCTTCCCTCCCTCCTTCCCTTCCTCCTTCCCTCACCCAAACTATTCTCCATTGAAAGGGACTCAATTGCAGGGAAGGAAGTGACTCTTTTCGTGAACTCTGTGAACGCCACCGAGACGGAGAAAGCGATGGCTCAAACACTCCTCCCCAGACCCCCCGCACTGTAGGCCCACCCATTCTCACTGAAAGCTCCAATCCCATTGCCTCCCCCTACCAGACCTACTCTAACCCCATTGAAGGCGGCAGTGAAGCAGCCAATCCCTATTCCAGCCCCACTACTAGCCGCACTTGAAATAGTAAAATAGCGAAAATGTGCTTACTCTGATTGAGGGTGCCTTTGCCATCCTTGTCCAATGTCGCCTGAAATGTTTCAGTGATTTTGCTGTGGTTTTTTTTAATTCCAATAGCCATTAAAAGAAATTGCTGAGGAAATAAACTGGAATGAAAATGTGAACAAACATTGGGGACAGTGAAGTCGTCGTTGGTGGCGATCTCCAGCTTGGCCTTCTTCCGTTTCAAGGCCGGTACGACCTGCTCCCCCAGCACGCTGACGTCCTCCAGCTCGTCCTCTGACAACTTCAGCTCCTGCTCGACAGCCCTCTTTGCCTCCGCTTTTTTCCCCATGAAGCTCATAGCCGATGATGTCGATATATTTGATGATGCCGATATATTCCCTGCAACCCATCACAAACGTAGCCCTACCATATCTACACACACACACCTACTGGGCAAACAAGGTGAGAGAGAGGGGCGAAAAAGGGGCAAAGAAGAGAGGGAGGGAGGGCACATTAGATGGGCTGCTGTGTTGTCTAGGCGCTCCCGTTTCCTTTTCCCCCTCCCGCCACTCCGCCCCTCCAATGAAGCTGTCTGGCTTTTGACCTGCTTTAATAGGGCAGACGTCTGATGATAAGAAGTCAGGAATTTTCTGTGCTGTCTAGACTAGCTACATGTGAGAAGTTTCCGAGTTATGGCATAAGCAGGAAAATTCCAAATCAAATATTATTAAAAATTGTGATTTTTTTGATAAATTTGGGTTTTAGCAGACATGTATGAGCAGTTGGCGGAAGAGAACGGCGGCTACTTCCCTTTTGTGGCAAACAGAATGCCACATATTCTTCTACGAATCCTATCCTGGCTACACACCAGCGCTTACCTGAAGCTTCGCCTGAGCTGCAAAGGGCTTGCGAGGGCCATTGCCAACACAGGCGGTGTCCCAGTGTCTGAGCTGATGCTGTGGAGCGATTGCACCCAAATCCGCTGTGTCTGCGGCATCAACATCAATCCTAATCACATGCACATGACCTTTGGAGGTGAAAGGTTATTTTTATGCAGTCACATTTCTCTCACCTCATGCCCTGCCTTCATTGCCTCTGCACTTTACTGCTTTAAGGCAATTCATTTTGCAGAGAGAAAACGGGCGATCTGTTCTGGCTGGCTCCAAGAATCATCACGCTTCAATACAGAGGCCGATGGGGCGACTGGCTGAATCCTGAGCACCGAGGAATGGTGGACTGGTCCGACAGCTGGTTTAGCCGCCTTCGCTTCATGTACCTGGAGCGCTGCTTCCTGTCAGTGGAGTTTTATGGCAAGTTCATGGAAGCCTTCCGCCGACGGCAATATCCTCGAGTCATTCACAAATACCCCTACTGCAGACAGCCTATAACCTTCTACATCTAGTCCACTTTTCATTTGCCAAGTCATAATATTTAGACAGATATTGTTTTTAAATTTCAGCAACTGTTTAGCAGATGGCTTTCAGCCAGAACTTTTCGGTGCTTTTATGGCTGCTGACATTAAAGGCGATGGATTGTTTCTCTATGTAAGCTAATTTTATTTTTCCCTTACTCATAAAAACTTGTCAATTAAAATCAATATTGCAGCAAAACACACGAATGCTTTTCCACCTGAAGGAAGTCCTCCAGGCAGGCGGCTTGCTGAACTACGTGGGAGGCGTCCCCAACGTAGAGTTCACGTTCAGGCAAATTCATTGGATCTACTACTTTATCATGGCCTTTTTACGAAACGGCGGACTTAACTGTAATATTTATTTTAAAAAAGATTTTTATAAATCAATAAATTTTTAGATTATGCTGATGTCGAATTGGATGTCAAAAGGTTGGCTGAAATTGTTGTTTTGAATGCGTAAAAAATTTTATGAAGGCCCTACAACAACTTTCGTCCATTTTTTGTGAACGGCATCCTGTTCAACATTACGCCTCTGCCTCTGTTTCTGCTGGATGAGCTATGCGACTCCCTCATTAGCAGCATTCAAAATTGGCTCCTTCAGCCTTGCGATTACCCCAAAACCAGACTCGTCATGTATGCCGCTTTCAGTAACACATTTTGCGCGGAACTTCAGGAAAAGCTAGAGCCCTACATTTCTTCCCATATATGTCTCTCTTTGTTCGAGCAGGAAACCCCCACCCATAAATCAATCATTAAGGGTACGAGGAATGATTCAAAAAAGCTAGAAATTATTATAAAACATGGATTTTAAACTGCTATCATTATTTCTCATACTTTGATGGGCATCACATTTTGTGATTTGTGATTTTAGGATTATAGGATTATAGGATTGTAGAAGATGAATAAATCAATTCAATCTCAAATGGAAAGTAGCAAGCGAAAAGCAGAATCATAGAAGAAAGTGGGATGCATAGATGATTGGACTTTGATTTATGAGCAGAGCGAACAGGCCAACTGGCCGACCTTGGTCATCTAGATAACAATGTGGGCGGCAGAAAGCTAGGTAAACATTACTGGCCAAGGGACTCTTAAACGACTGATAGTAGGCGACTAAAAGCAACACTAACTATGACTACCCTACCATATTCTACTGCGCCTGCTATTAAGAAAGAGAATGCAAAGCAGCTAATGATTGGTGGGAATATAAGAAGAAAAAGAGGCTAATAATTGCGCGAGGCATGGAGAGAGTTCTTCATTGGGGATGCATTGGGTGGAAGCATGAATGTGGAAGGAGGGGGATGGGAGGGGGGCGGAGGATGGGCATAGGACTGAGGTTGATGCTGGCGATAGAGATGAGGGGCTACTGACTGAGGTGGAGGTGGACCTAGAGGGGGCGGTGGCAGTTGCGACGATGGTGGCACTTGAAGCTTCGAAGGGCTGTCAGGGAAGGACGGATGGGAGGCTGCAGAGGAGGCCAATGTCAGCTGATTCAGGTGAGGGTAAGGAGGGGATCGGATTTGCTGCTCTTCACTCCTTCACTCCCACTGTCTTGCTGAGGCATAAAAAAGGTTTGCTGAGTCCTAAGCCGCTCACTACGGGGAATGAAGGGGGCGTGTTTGGGTTAAGGGAGGATGAAAGGAGCAGAGTATGAGGCCATGAGGCCATGAGGCCATCAATATGAGGCCATGAGGCCCCTAAAGGGGCAGATGCCGCAATGTAAACCACAAGTGAGATACGGAACACTCCTCAGTGGCTTGGAAGAAAGAGAGCTCCGCCCCTCACCCCACTCTCAACACATACAAATACACATCAGCTCTCCATTTGACTCCGCCTACCCTCCCGCTCTTTTGGGGCCCCAACAGTCCTATGCTATGCAGGGGGATGATTGACGGTTTTGGTATAATCTACACATAAAGCCCCTCTCTCCCATCCATTCTCCCACCCACTAGCTCAATCCCACATACAGCGCTAACTTTTTGGAGGCAGAGTGCAGCCGCTCCTAAGGAACTAGGAATCGAGAATGGTCGCCTTCGAGGACGCCATCGTGGAGTGGATGCAAAAGACGGTGGACTGGAGCGACGGGCGCTTCATGTTCAAGGTAAGGCCTAAAAATTCTGCCTGCAGATTGCTCCAGAGCTAGGGGATAAAGATAGGAGGGATTGACGGTGAAGGGGCCAATGCAGCACTACAACTTGCCGGTGAAGAAGATGGTGGGCGGCATCTACCGGAAGGAGGCCTGCGACAAGTTCCACGAAACGAACTACATGTGGGAGGTGCGCTGGGGCTCCGACTTCAACTACAGCGAAGCATTCTTGCTGAAGAAGGCCAAGGTCTGGCTGGCCACCAACATCCTTGGCGTTCAATTTTCTTTTCTCTATGGCATATAGATAGGAAAGCAAAGGCAATTGCTGAAAATAGGACTTCATGGATATGATCGGGAAGGGGGACGAGATGGTGCCGAACATCCTGTTCATGGATGACATCTGCGAGGGGAAGGACATCTACCAGAACTTCCTCATCGGCTACAACCTCCTGGCCTCCGTCATCGCCGCCATCCACAAAAACGGTGCCCTGGACGATGAAAAGGCTCGCCTCCAGGCCATTTGGGAAAAGATCGTACCCTTTTTTTCCCTCACTTCAAAAATTGGTGATAAAAATTGGATGTTAAAAAAAGGGTGACCTGGAATGGATGGAGGAATTCAAGCTCGTGTACCCAAGCAAGGAGACCTACTGGCAGAGTGTGGTGCGCCAGAACGACGTGGACATCGACTGGGACAACATCGTCGACTTCAAGGCCAAGTACAACATCTAATCCCATCATCTACACCTACGCTTACTTCTATAACCCCCTTTTTTAAGCCATCTCTCTATCTCCCTATCGCCAGTCAAGTGAGCGATTCCTTTTCTTCAACTCTTTTCGCTTATCTTTTTCCCTACGCATATGACTCTCAATTACTAGTCAAAACCAATTTACGCATCATTTTTCGATGTGCAATAAAGAAAAACTATGAAAAAAAAATAAATAAAAAAAAGCAAAAAAAATTGGAGCTGGCGGGATTCAAACCTGTGTCTCCCCGGCATGTGGCACAATACTATGGGTTGCTGGCACAATAGAGTCCAAAGCCGGGGAAATGTTAGACCGCTACACCACAGCCCCGTCTGACTGTCTACTCACTGTGCAGCACCCGAATCAGGTCGAAGCAGAATCCTAACGCATGAAGAAGCTCGCTGTAATTGCTTCAATCATTTGCTTTAAAACTTATTGGAATTGTTTTCTAGACTATTAATTTGTAATGATTGTGTTAATGTAAGTATAATTGTTAAATGCTTTGAATTCATACACATTTTCCTTCCTTCCTTTCAATTGGCATCGGGATATCATGATTGTCCGTTTGAATGCTTGAGGATAGTCACACGAGTCCTTTCTTCAAACGCAACCTCGACTCCGCCGCCGTCCTGCCCCAAGGCACCAACGAATAGCCACTCCCCAACTTCAGCCTCAAAGCCTCAAACACCCGCCCCTTCTTCATCCCCACCACCTCCACCTCCAGCCTCAACTTGCGTGAAAACAGGAATAAACAAATGTTTCTGCTTCATTTTTTCAGATTTCGGTTTTTATTGCAACAGTGCAAAAATTGCAATCAAAGCAAACTGCTATTTAAAATCTAGCCTATTTTTAGCTTGAGGGTCTAAAAACTAAAAGCAGTTGAATAAAACTATTTCAACTAATCTAAGAGAAATCTAAAACTAGTGTGAAGTAGGAAGGGGAATGAGGAATGAGTTAGGCAGCCTTAGCTTCCTGCTCTCACGCCAGGCGCCAGGCTCGCACTTCTTCAATGCACTGGCTGGCAAACTCCGTGTACTGAAAATATGTCAGCTTATAGTCCAGGCCCCATCAATATGAGGGCATTGAAAAATATCTAGTTGAAAGTTATAAGTAAAAATGAAGATGTAAAAGCCTTTTGATGAAGGATTTTGAAGTGCTCGAAGCATTTCTTTCGGAAGACATCAGAATCCCTCTCGTCCTCGTCATCGTCGTCCAGAAGCAGGAACAGCTCCAGGTAGCGCATATTCTCAGCCTTGTTCATGTAAAAGAAACCGTCCCATTCCTCCTGAATTAAAAAAATTAAAAAACAGAAAAATGAGAGCTGAAAATTTTGCCTTCATTCGATTGAAAACGAAGCGAGCCAGTGCGCTCATCTTCAGTCAGTAAATAGGCCTTTGAGGGAGAAGCGAAGGACTGAGGCTGTGTCTTAGGTACTGATTTACTCTAGACCCAACTCCCTACCAGCCCGCCCACCCCGCCCACTGAAGAGCATCCTGTGTGCGGTGTATGGATAAGGCATGTAAATAGCATCCCCATCTTAAGTAAGGCTGATTTGTTTTCTCAAGTAAATCGCTGACCTATGCTTTGGGCAAATCAAAAACAAGCCCATTAAAATCCTAGTATATCTTCGACATAGTCAACAGCTTCTCTGAAAGGATTGAAATCATCTGTAGGCTGATATTCAGTTCTATTGGATAGCGGCATTGTCGGAAGATCAGCCAGATCATGCCAAAAAGGAGTGCCCTAAAAATGAAATCTAGTTTATAAAGAGCTAAAAATGCACTTTGAATTCCGCACAATTGAAGTGAAAAGAGCCTCTGCCGTTTGACGGGTGAGGGTATCGGCAGCACCATCCAGATTTACCAGATAACACACAAGTTGAGCAAGCAGATGACGATTGCATTCAATTCTGTTGTAGACTTGCGAAGGTTCATTGTAAAGGTAGTATTGAAGAGCCATTGCATCCATTTCCGAATACATACGCAAATGAACCTTTTAAAATATTTTAAATGTAATTTTATCTAAGAAAAAATAAAAATGGAACTGATAAAAGCTTTGCAATTGTCCAAACATTAGCCTGATAAAAGCTGATGTTGTTGGTATAGGAGGAGTTTGTGAATGTCGTGCCGGCACTCAGAATCATTTCATCGTTTTCAGTATCGTAAAAACCCATATCAAACCAGCTAATGTCATTGCAATAAGAGCCAGTTGCCTCCTATAAAACCAATACCAAAGAAATTCCAATTTTTGATTCAAAAAAACTTGGAGCATATAGCCGCAGCATTCAGCCATTTTCCTGAGAGCAGAATAAGCAACGGTAGCAATATCAACCATGGGAAGGCCAGCATTAATCAAACCAAGAACCATTTTCAGGACTTATGTGAAGGCAGAAGACTTGCAACAGGCTCACTTGAAGAGTGATAAGAATCAGACGCGCAATGAAAATCTTGCTAACTAAGGCTTTTGTTTTGAAAGAGATAAGCAGAAGTATACACAGCTGAAAGCCTTCTTAAGCAAAATTTGAAGACTTTTTATCAGTTCAACAACTGCAGCGTCAGCTTTTATCGTCGATAAGGCTTCAGTTCATTAGAGTTAAATAGCGTCTGATAATTATTTTGAGTATTTTTTCAAGAGCAAATTTGTGAGTAGGATGGAAGAGGAATGGTCGGAGGATCTGCTGAAGCTGGCTGAAGTCGCAGAAGAGGCAGGCGATCTTCTCTGGCGAGCCTGGCATCGCTACAGGGCTTTCACGCACCAACATCACAATCACCTGCCCTACGTCGGCGGACAATTTGGAATCGGCTTCAATGACATCTTCGGGACTTTTATTGGACACTAATGGTTTTGTGATTTGTGTGATTTTTAACTAGGTGTTTTTATGAGGCAAGCATTTTTTATGAGGTAGGCGTGTATGAAAAACAAACAAGAAAGGCGCAAGCGCACGAAGCTAAGTCGAACGCATGAAGCGCAGTAAGTAGTAGATTCATATTTGCCTTTGCTACCCTACTTACCCCCTTAAAGCGCGTTTAGTCAAAACTGCATTCTCATCACTGTTTTATTTACTTAGCGAGAGCAAAAAGGGTTAAGATGGGTGGTTGAGGCCCCCTGTCATATACTAATGTCACCCTCCACGAGCGTGCTCATGATGGGAGCGAATTGGAGTGAGATCGAGACAGAGTTCGCGATCGCCAATCTCATGAGCGACGACGATCTGGGAAGAACAATTCAGGAACTGAATCTAGGATGAGCGGTGGGGGAACTGCCGATGGGACCCCCCCGGAAAGCTAAAGGAGACGAAGGAGGAAGAATCAACCTCAGACGTCGAGATCCTGGAGGATAGGAGAGTGACTGAACTGAAGTCCCCAAGACGGAAGAAGACACCGTGGAAGATACAATACCTCATCGACCTCCTCAGCTGCGAAGCACTGGAGTACTACATGTTGTGTCTGGTGATGAGCAAAGATCACATACCCATGAACCGAGTCTTCCAAGTCGGAACCTTGGGAGCCACGCTTCCTCTGGCGCACCTCCACAAACCCAAGGAACATGACTACGTCACTCCCCTACCCCAAGTGAGACAAATGAGGAGGCTTCAGGGTTTCAAGAATGCCGACACTGTCTACCTCACGGCCAACTTCTACCATCAGATCTTCATGCAGTGTCTATGACAGAGTCGGAGACTCAAGGTCCTCAAACTGAGCGTCATCTTGCAGATGATCTGGAATGCTCTACCCCCCGGACTAGAAGGAGTAGCGGTGTGGGAGGGAACTCTTGGGCGTCTTACGAAACCAAACGTGAGATGGATGACAATCGGCCCCGGCCTCTCCGTAACAGACGTAGTGGAACGAGCCCCTCGACTGGAGAAGCTGACGATCTACGGTCGCACGCAGCTAGACGCCAATGACTGGGCCGCCCTCTCTCAACTGTCTCAACTGCAGACCCTCCACCTCGACTTGGAAGTGATGAAGGACACCGTCGCGGAGATGAAGTGGCGTCTGCCGCTACCTCAACTACGGAGCCTGACCTTCAACCGGCACGCGACCATACAAATGCCTCACTTGAAGAGACTCACTCCCAACCTCAGAGTCCTCTCCCTACCCAGGCTCACTTCAGCCGGACCCAGGGAGGAAGCCGGAAGACGGTGGGCAGGAGCATGGGACATGTTGCCGGCTAAGCTGGCCATCCTAGACATACAGACCCGAGGAACGGAAACGCCGTCATGGGAGGTGCCCACGGGATCCATCCCACTGAAGGAACTCATGAGGCTACGGATAATCGGCCCTTTCATAGGGCTGAGCACTCTCACTCCCAATCTTGTAGTGGCTACCACAGCGGACATAGAGGATCTGCCAACGACCGTTACGAAGGTGCAATACGTGAGACATGCCTCCGCGGAAAGGTCAATGGCACTACCACGATGGCTCCTGCGCTTCCCGGCACTGACTCACCTTGCCTTGTTAGACCTACAAGAAGTGGAGACAGAGGCGACCGAGCGACTCTTTGTCCTATCACGCCTAACTTGAGTCACTCATCTCCTGATGGATCAAGCTTCCCGGTGTTCCTTCTTAGTCGTGACTCCAGCGGACAAGAACCTACTGGGAGGAGAGACCCTTCCGGGACTCCCACCTCCTGATCTGAGACAACTGAGGCTCCACTGGACTCCCCACCTCCTCTACCCAAGGAGGGGGACAGCTCCAGTGGCCAAGGAAGACATTGATCAGCTCGCCTGTCTGTTGAGTCAAGTGGAATTTCCGTTCGTCTTGGAGTTGTTCGACGAGAACGGGATGAAAGCGAAGGGCTACCTACTCCAGATGAGGACCCTGATCGAGGAAGTGAGGAGATGGCAACGGGAGGTAGAACCTTGCCCACAGAACCGCATTCGAGTCGTCGAAGGACAACTCACCCCAGAGCACTGGCACTACGAATTCCAGACCATCCAACCGGAGGAATGCAGGAGGACGACGTCAGTGAGCCAGCAAGCTTGACGGCGAGAATTGCGGAAAATACGAACGAGCCAGAGGCAAGATGTAAGGGAAACAAAGGAAGGAAGTAACAACTCCCTTCCCCGGACAGGAAACCCACAACAAGAAACGAGAGTGGTAAAGAGACAACGGGTGGAGCAAGTGATGACCGTGATTCTGATCACGATGGGACTGTTCACTACCACTACTGCAAGACCTACCTACCCATCCTCCACCACCACTCATTCACTGCTGACGAACCCGAAGTTCCAACTCTGTTACCAACACAGCGGGGGAGGTCGACCCTTCCACCTTCCAGAGTGAACACAGGACTGTTCCGTTTACGGAAGGGCAGTCGAATGCTCACATCACGAGGTGGACTTATGGCTTCCGGCCACCGAAGGACCTAGTGTGCCCGCCGCGCAGTGTATCCTGGAAGTCATGACAACCACTACGCGAGGGGATGGCTTCACCTCATCCCTCGATTGGGAAACTTCCAACCCTATCAAGAAGATGAACATACCTGCCAGCGAATGCAACTCAGCGTGGACAGAACGGAAGTTCAGAGGATTGGAATTGGTGCAGATGGGCAAGTCCCTCTGGTCCACGAATCAGTCCCAGTACCACGAATGGCACTTCTGCTTCCAGACCCGCGCCTACCAGACTGTCAACCTCTACCTCCTCGAAGGGACAGTGTATGCAGGACACCAAGCTCTCATCTCGGACCTCGGATCTCTTAAAGGATGTCACGTGGAGGAGGAGAGTTGTGTCCAACCTCAATACACCATCGTCTGGAACAATGCACCAATCCTGAAGCACTGTCCCTTCCGTTACTTCGGACGGTTCGGGGGAGACGTGACGGGATCTCAAGTCCGATTCCCTCAACTCTCCATTACATTCTCCACTTACCCCCCCGGGGAAGACTTCCCCTACACTAAGGGAACTCTGGACTGCCTTCCTGCCGGAATGCTGCTTTCACATGAAGGAGGAGCTCTATACCTCAACTACACCCAGGGAGGTAGTGCCACCAACGTTCAGTCGAGCCCCTCATCCACCAGGAGAGAAAAGAGAGAAGAAGTGTCTCCCACGGAAGAAGAGAAAGAGAAATGGAGGAAGTGGGACGAATGGGATCGACTGACAAACGAGCTCTTCAAGGATGCTGAGGAAGTGGAAGGGTTATCTCGACTCGACGGCACAGATGATACTATCAAGGACGGATCCATCATTGTTCGGAACCCATCACCGGCAAGGGGGAACCGGAAAGAGGAGCCCGAAGCATAGGGGATAACAAGGACCGAGGGAGAACTGCACCTTGCCGTTTGTCCACGAATGGAGCCCTACTCTCTGCCTCTAAACCCGATTGAGAGATCTCGTCGAGATCTCGATAAGGATGTGGAGCGGGGAGCCATTCCTGAGACCTTACTCCACATCGAGAACTGGGTTCAGCATCACGATCAAGTGGGAGCTAAGTTGCACTACCTCGTGGACAAACTGGTGGACTTGACGAAGCGAGTGGAGTCGAGTGATGAGCACCAGATGTGTCTGATGGAAGAGCGTCAGTATCAAATGCTGAAGCAGATGGTCCGAATGAGCCCCACCCATGGCGTCTGAGCCATCACTGGTCGCCAAGATATCTCTGCAGAGATACTGGGATCGACCCTCTACGTCTCTCAGTGTATGGAAGCGGAAGTGGAGACTGTCTACTCGAGCCACCAACTTCCGGGAGAAGAGACTTGCTACATCTTCCTGCCGGTATGGCTCAAGACAGGGGAACTCCTTTTCCTGCCAGACAACGGGGGCACAGACCTGACTCATCACAGCCCCGTCGCGGACTGTCATCACGTCCAACCCTTCCAGTTCACAAGTTCAGTCCCAGTCAACAAGACTGCCGCTTTCTTCAAGAGCTTTGTACATGGTTCGTTCGCTACGATCCTTCAGCCGCCCCGCACTCAACATCCGCCACCCAACATCCGGTACGACACTCCAGTCCTGTTCAGCTCACGACTGAGACCTCCGTTTGCTGATCTCGTCGCTTTCTCGTCGAACCTACCTGCGTTCGAAGAGAACCTCTACGGACTGATTAACTATACGAGCTACTCTGTCCTCAGTTCCAACGACACAACCCAAGACCTCAAGGTGTGCGGACACTCATTGGGAGATGTCATCAACGCTCTATCCCAAGGAGTCCAAGAGCTAGCCAAGACGTCTTGGTCGAGAATTGACGGCCTCAGCTCATACCTCGTCAAGCCAATCATCAAGATCATCGTGGTCGTACTTGCCTTCATCTCTACTGGGACCCTTCTCTTCTGGACCTCTCGCTATACCGCGTGTGGAACGAGCATCCGAAGAAGGGCTCAGGAATGGACAGAACGTCGACGCTTGCAAAGGCAGAGCTTGAGTCCGAGAAGACGCTTTGATCGGGCATCATCTATAAGCTCGATCCGCCTACTGTCCGGCGAGCCCAGTACGGCCAGAACGTCGCGGGTTCTGTGAGGCTCTCGACGGTTGGCTTGGCTCCACTCCACTGCTCCGGCTCCACCACATCAGCCGCGTTGGGTCTGATAGTTCCCCTTCCTGAGTCGTTCCACTGCTTGTAGCTTAGAATACGAGGCCCCGTTCCTCTGCCTGCTCTAGATGATTGATGTGATTCCCCTTCACCTCTTCCTGGCCGCCCGCGGGTGCGCTGTGGCGTTTCCCTAGCCAGTTTCGTTGACCTTGAGCTGGTGCGGCAGGCAGGGCCGTGCCGGCATTCATTCTGTCCTGAACCTGCTCCCAATTCCCCCCACTTTCTCCTCTTCGGTGCATGAATAAAGAGATCCTCGCTATGTTACTGCTGCAATCCACCACACCAACATCAGTCATTAAATGTTTATTATCTCTAAAAATGTACAGCTAAGGAAAAAACGTAAGAAGGAAGAATAGGAAGAAGACTATTAATAAATCAACCATTTAGCATCAAACGATTGTCTAATGAAAGATAGTAGAAGTCACGGCAGATAATCAGACACAATACACTGACCATCTACCTCTTGTTTGCATTCTATTGATTGGAGATGATCTAAATTAGCTAAATTAAAATTAGGCTTTGTTTGCTTTGATGACTTGAAAACTGGTTTCATGGGTTTTAATTCTAAAGCATATTCACTGAGAACACCATTGGTTTTCTGGTTATTTGCCTTAACCTTTTTTAGAACTTTCTTAACCGGTCCTGCATTATTCCTTTTGTAAGCACTGTTTTTGTCAGTCCAATCAGAAATTATGTTTGATAATGTTGCATAAGCTGGGGTTCTACATGGGACATGAAGCCCTTGTTTGATTTGTTCTATTTTCTCAAGTTCGGCTGGTGTAAAATCTTGCTGTTTTTGTTTCATTGTTTTTCCTTCTACTAATTTAGAAACTCCTGTATTGGCTTGGGATACGCCGATTTTATTTGATGAACCTGCCAATGTATTGGTTTTCAAGCTGTTGCATTGTGTTTCATGCTTATCTTTCTTGCAACATGAGACTATTATTAGTACAAAAGCGTAAAATGAATAAAAAGCAACAGCTTCTAAGGGTCTTGTATTTTACATTATAGGAGTTTCAAATCAAATATATTAATCAGCCTGAAAATACTACTCTGATTGCATACAATACTGACCCCTTCATACCCACTGACATCCTATGTAACAGATAACATTTTCCCATTGGCAATAAGATACAAACTGGCAGGTAATTTTATTCATCGGCTTTGATGTCAGCAATTATTGCAGAATTTAGGGCTAGAAATGTACATAACACAACCGTCATAGCATCAAGCTTGGAAATTTTAAGATTGTTACCAGGACAAGGTGGTACCGGGGTACCACAAAATCTGCAGAACCTTTGGACCCGCTTCATGGTATGTACATGTGGTCAAGTTTTTGTCTTTTTATATATAGGTACATATATATGTCACAATCTGCAACTGATGGGTACGGCCACATTCTCAACCGAATTTACCATACATTTATTCCTGGAAAGGTATTATGCAGCATTCCGATTCTGGCTGGGTTGAAGTGGTCCCGTAATATTAGAAACAGTTTTGAGTAGATAACGTGTTTTGTGCACGACAAATTTGAAAATCGAATTTGAAAATGTCCCATTGGTTTAACTTTGAAATATCAACAATTACTTGGTCGGTTTACAAAATTTAAAAGGCATCATTCTCGTAATGTGCAACTTTTTGGTGATTAAACTAGCCACGTCTTCAACAACGCAGGCCCAAAAGTTTCGCGGTCACTTATTGCGCTTTGTACCATTATACTTGTTAAATTGCAAGCTGCGATTTGGTCTGAAATGTGATCTAATATCCACTATTATTAAGCTACATTGGTTATTAAAAATATTGATTACTTGTAGAGTAACGGCAGAAATTATTAAATTTCTCCATTTTCTCAAAATTAAATTGCCTTATCACATTTTGCAATCCATTATTTCATCAGTGTAATTTCTAATGTAAATTGCTTTGGACCTTATATTTCTTAACAGACAGGTACATCAAAATAAAGGAGTCATATGACTTCATTGTGACCAAATGAGGTCAAAACCCCGAAAACTTAGTTCCCCCGGTAGTACATTCTTGTACACTCCATTTCACGTGTAGCTAGAGGGATGGTTTTTGCACACAAAGTAGGCCTAACCTTGCTTAAATTCGCAGCTCAATTCATCTATCCGTTGTAGAGAAATCGATGTTTTAGCAAAACACTGGAAAACGAGCTGGTTCATGGATAATAAAATTTTCATCTACCTTTGTAGCTTTATTTCTCACGTAACACTTTTCGGGGAGCTGGGAGAGCTGCTCCCGGAAGGGTTGCAGGGCCACTTCCTGAGTGGTGGTGGTCAGCTCATTCTCCGTTATGGCCTGGCTCTTGGGAGTAGAGGTTCTCCAGGTCCAGGTTAGCGCTGAGGTTGACCAGCATCGTGGCTTTCCTCAATTTCTTCTTGGAGGGTGATAGCTTGACGCCGAGGGCTCCCAGGAGCATGTGTCCGATGGGCAAAGAGAGAACGGTGGGCACAGGGAGGGCCAAAGTTGGCCACCTTGACTGTGTTGGTGATGATGACGCTGGTGATGTCGAGGCCGACGAGTATCTGGATGTGCATCTTCCACTCACAGTCCCGTGTAGTTATGTTCTGAAGGGTGTGGAATCGGTTGTAGACCGGGTCCAAGGCGGTTACTTCTAAGGGTGGGCTGAAGGTGAGCAGGAGCCAGATGTCATCGATGACAGTGCTCAATTAGAGGAACACCCGAGGCATCTGCTGCACCACTTAAAGGAACATTTGACCGTTGCACCACTTCCAAGTGGGCGGTGTCTTGAGCTGGGATCTGGTAGTATTATTTAGTACTATTTTATACTGCTATTTAGTATTATAGTAGTATTTTGCATTTTTGCGCGGCCGCAGGCCGCCTGCCGCGGAGGGCAGGGTAGTCAGAGCTCCGGAGGCCGTAGGGCATGGGCGCGGAGGCCCCGGAGCGTCTCTATAGTTTTTGTCCTCTTTTTGCCAAAATTGCCGCCTGCTTATGAATGAGCAGTGGAGTTTTTAGATGAAATGTCTGCTCAAAATGAGTTATCAAATCAATTTAAAATGTATCACGATTGCTTTGCATCTTGTCTAAATCTTTTTGATGATTGAAAATTCATAAGCTTCTCATGCTATAGCATTTTAGTCTTGTATAGATCTTGGCCATGTGGAAAACATATTCATTTTGCCACATGAACAAGACTACGAGTTTGCCACCATTTTTGCCACATGAACAAGTCTACGAGTTTGCCACATAAACAAGGCTTCAGGACTGATATTTTAGATAGGGAAAAACCAACTTAGGTGTCTCTCTCTCGGGGCTGTCGCTCTCTTTGATTCCTTAAAACTCAAAAACCTATTGCACGCAAGCTAACCTGAGCATCAGTTTATCAAAAACTGCGCCGTTTCACTGAAATGAAACATTAGGAAATTGGGTAGGGCACAAAATTGAAAAAAAACCCTCTCAAAAACGTGAATTGATTGGGGAATTTCTCCATGTAACCAAAGGCAAAAATAGCACCATTTGAAAGCTTAAACAATTTGCCACAACACGTAATTCTTAGATTTTCAAATTTTGCTTCAGAGATGTCATTTTTATGCCAATTTTTGCAGGTTTTTTCAAAATTTCTAAAATACCAGGGCCAAAATCAAAATTTCACGATTATTCTCATCGAGATCTCAATTAGTGCTTTCGATTGATATATGTCCTAGGTTTCAACCAATACCCAAGGATCTCAAACTCGGGATATGTAAGTCCAAAACACTCGATCACCCATTCATAACTAGGGTGATGTCGCGCCCTAGGATTTTGTTATTACGTCTCTTCACGGGACACGTTTTAGAAAATAATAAATAAATAAAATAATAGATATATGCCAATTTAATAATACTCTTCTGCTATCACATCTACATTATTCACAGGTATTTCTTTATGAAATTGGATTTTACTTTTATTGGGCTGGAATAGCAGAGTCCTACTGGAGCTGTAGCAGTCAGCCCCAATATCGAGTCCATCAAATGAAGAGTTTACCTTTTAATACCTAAGTTATATGATGAATCCAAATATTTATATG
>JASANA010002481.1:0-22723 GCA_030248095.1 Ptycholaimellus sp. GST1_10
TTACCTGATTCAGGTTTTACCTGATTCAGGCATTACCTGATTCAGGTGTTACCTGATTCACGTGTTACCTGATTCAGGTGTTACCTGATTCAGGTTTTACCTGATTCAGGCATTACCTGATTCAGGTGTTACCTGATTCACGTGTTACCTGATTCAGGCATTACCTGATTCAGGTGTTAGCTGATTCAGGCATTACCTGATTCAGGTGTTACCTGATTCAGGTGTTACCTGATTCAGGTGTTACATGATTCAGGCATTACCTGATTCAGGTGTTACCTGATTCAGGCATTACCTGATTTAGGTGTTACCTGATTCACGTGTTACCTGATTCAGGTGTTACCTGATTCACGTGTTACCTGATTCATGCATTACCTGATTCAGGTGTTAGCTGATTCAGGCATTACCTGATTCAGGTGTTACCTGATTCAGGTGTTACGTGATTCAGGCATTACCTGATTCAGGCATTACCTGATTCACGTGTTACCTGATTCAGGCATTACCTGATTCAGGTGTTAGCTGATTCAGGCATTACCTGATTCAGGTGTTACCTGATTCAGGTGTTACCTGATTCAGGTGTTACATGATTCAGGCATTACCTGATTCAGGTGTTACCTGATTCAGGCATTACCTGATTTAGGTGTTACCTGATTCACGTGTTACCTGATTCAGGTGTTACCTGATTCACGTGTTACCTGATTCATGCATTACCTGATTCAGGTGTTAGCTGATTCAGGCATTACCTGATTCAGGTGTTACCTGATTCAGGTGTTACGTGATTCAGGCATTACCTGATTCAGGTGTTACCTGATTCACGTGTTACCTGATTCAGGCATTACCTGATTCAGGTGTTAGCTGATTCAGGCATTACCTGATTCAGGTGTTACCTGATTCAGGTGTTACCTGATTCAGGTGTTACATGATTCAGGCATTACCTGATTCAGGTGTTACCTGATTCAGGCATTACCTGATTTAGGTGTTACCTGATTCACGTGTTACCTGATTCAGGTGTTACCTGATTCACGTGTTACCTGATTCATGCATTACCTGATTCAGGTGTTAGCTGATTCAGGCATTACCTGATTCAGGTGTTACCTGATTCAGGTGTTACGTGATTCAGGCATTACCTGATTCAGGTGTTACCTGATTCACGTGTTACCTGATTCAGGCATTACCTGATTCAGGTGTTAGCTGATTCAGGCATTACCTGATTCAGGTGTTACCTGATTCAGGTGTTACCTGATTCAGGTGTTACATGATTCAGGCATTACCTGATTCAGGTGTTACCTGATTCAGGCATTACCTGATTTAGGTGTTACCTGATTCACGTGTTACCTGATTCAGGTGTTACCTGATTCACGTGTTACCTGATTCATGCATTACCTGATTCAGGTGTTAGCTGATTCAGGCATTACCTGATTCAGGTGTTACCTGATTCAGGTGTTACGTGATTCAGGCATTACCTGATTCAGGTGTTACCTGATTCACGTGTTACCTGATTCAGGAATTACCTGATTCAGGTGTTAGCTGATTCAGGCATTACCTGATTCAGGTGTTTAGCTGATTCAGGCATTACCTGATTCAGGTGTTACCTGATTCAGGTGTTACCTGATTCAGGTGTTACATGATTCAGGCATTACCTGATTCAGGTGTTACCTGATTCAGGCATTACCTGATTCAGGTGTTTAGCTGATTCAGGCATTACCTGATTCAGGTGTTACCTGATTCAGGTGTTACCTGATTCAGGTGTTACCTGATTCAGGCATTACCTGATTCAGGTGTTACCTGATTCAGGCATTACCTGATTCAGGTGTTTAGCTGATTCAGGCATTACCTGATTCAGGTGTTACCTGATTCAGGCATTACCTGATTCAGGTGTTACCTGATTCAGGCATTACCTGATTCAGGTGTTTAGCTGATTCAGGCATTACCTGATTCAGGTGTTACCTGATTCAGGTGTTACCTGATTCAGGTGTTACCTGATTCAGATTCAGGTGTTACCTGATTCAGGCATTACCTGATTCAGGTGTTACCTGATTCAGGCATTACCTGATTCAGGTGTTTAGCTGATTCAGGCATTACCTGATTCAGGTGTTACCTGATTCAGGTGTTACCTGATTCACGTGTTACCTGATTCAGGCATTACCTGATTCAGGTGTTAGCTGATTCAGGCATTACCTGATTCAGGTGTTTAGCTGATTCAGGCATTACCTGATTCAGGTGTTACCTGATTCAGGTGTTACCTGATTCAGGTGTTACCTGATTCAGGCATTACCTGATTCAGGTGTTACCTGATTTAGGCATTACCTGATTCAGGTGTTTAGCTGATTCAGGCATTACCTGATTCAGGTGTTACCTGATTCAGGTGTTACCTGATTCACGTGTTACCTGATTCAGGCATTACCTGATTCAGGTGTTAGCTGATTCAGGCATTACCTGATTCAGGTGTTTAGCTGATTCAGGCATTACCTGATTCAGGTGTTACCTGATTCAGGCATTACCTGATTCAGGTGTTTAGCTGATTCAGGCATTACCTGATTCAGGTGTTACCTGATTCAGGCATTACCTGATTCAGGTGTTTAGCTGATTCAGGCATTACCTGATTCAGGTGTTACCTGATTCAGGTGTTACCTGATTCAGGTGTTACCTGATTCAGGCATTACCTGATTCAGGTGTTACCTGATTCAGGCATTACCTGATTCAGGTGTTTAGCTGATTCAGGCATTACCTGATTCAGGTGTTACCTGATTCAGGTGTTACCTGATTCACGTGTTACCTGATTCAGGCATTACCTGATTCAGGTGTTAGCTGATTCAGGCATTACCTGATTCAGGTGTTTAGCTGATTCAGGCATTACCTGATTCAGGTGTTACCTGATTCAGGTGTTACCTGATTCAGGTGTTACCTGATTCAGGCATTACCTGATTCAGGTGTTACCTGATTCAGGCATTACCTGATTCAGGTGTTTAGCTGATTCAGGCATTACCTGATTCAGGTGTTACCTGATTCAGGTGTTACCTGATTCAGGTGTTACATGATTCAGGCATTACCTGATTCAGGTGTTACCTGATTCAGGCATTACCTGATTTAGGTGTTACCTGATTCACGTGTTACCTGATTCAGGTGTTACCTGATTCACGTGTTACCTGATTCATGCATTACCTGATTCAGGTGTTAGCTGATTCAGGCATTACCTGATTCAGGTGTTACCTGATTCAGGTGTTACGTGATTCAGGCATTACCTGATTCAGGTGTTACCTGATTCACGTGTTACCTGATTCAGGCATTACCTGATTCAGGTGTTAGCTGATTCAGGCATTACCTGATTAAGGTATTAATTGATTCAGGTGTTACCTGATTCAGGTGTTACCTGATTAAGGTATTACCTGATTCAGGTGTTACCTGATTCAGGTGTTACCTGATTCAGGCATTACCTGATTCAGGTGTTACCTGATTCAGGCATTACCTGATTCAGGTGTTACCTGATTCAGGTGTTACCTGATTCAGGTGTTACCTGATTCAGGTGTTACCTGATTCAGGCATTACCTGATTCAGGTGTTAGCTGATTCAGGCATTACCTGATTCAGGTGTTACCTGATTCAGGTGTTACCTGATTCAGGCATTACCTGATTCAGGTGTTACCTGATTCAGGTGTTACCTGATTCAGGTGTTACATGATTCAGGCATTACCTGATTCAGGTGTTACCTGATTCAGGCATTACCTGATTTAGGTGTTACCTGATTCACGTGTTACCTGATTCAGGTGTTACCTGATTCACGTGTTACCTGATTCATGCATTACCTGATTCAGGTGTTAGCTGATTCAGGCATTACCTGATTCAGGTGTTACCTGATTCAGGTGTTACGTGATTCAGGCATTACCTGATTCAGGTGTTACCTGATTCACGTGTTACCTGATTCAGGCATTACCTGATTCAGGTGTTAGCTGATTCAGGCATTACCTGATTAAGGTATTAATTGATTCAGGTGTTACCTGATTCAGGTGTTACCTGATTAAGGTATTACCTGATTCAGGTGTTACCTGATTCAGGTGTTACCTGCCCCCTGCCAGGTTTATAGATTCTGTAAGGATTTTGGACAATATATTTTTTAATATTCTATAAGAAATTCTTATAGAATAAAATCAGAATAAAATCAAGCTTCCAAAATTTAGAGACTAAAATCGGAATAAAATCTGCCAATTTCCAACCTTACAGAATACTATGGATTCTAGATTTTCAGAATACAGAATAAAATATTCTCTAAAGATTCCGGCAACCCTGGGTGTATATCATCGGGGGGGGGGGGGGGGGTGTTATTCTTCGGGGGGGGTGTATATCTTCGGGGGGGGGGGTGTTATTCTTCGGGGGGGGGGTTCTAGGAGTCAGCCCAAACATCCAACACAGTTGGGAATAGAAAGTAGGGAAAACAAGTCATACTCAAACGAATAACAAAAAGCAAAACAACAAACAGCTGCTTCATTTTGAATCAAATACAGCTGCGTGAAACATACCCAGATCGAAAGAGTCATCATTTTTTAATTTGTGTTTTTAAAAGTTTTTGAAATTTTAAAAACAAGAGCGTTCAATCAAAGTGCTAATTTCGGCAAATAACCCTATTAAAATAGCCCTGTTGCCTTATTTTGCTCTATTGAAAAATGCTAAAAAAAATTTACTTGAGTGGGATTTTTACCTATTTTTTACTTGTTTTTTTATTATGGGTTAACTAACTTGCGGCGTACTCACTCAATAAATTATTAAAATGTTGAAAACGTTACGCTCGGGCCAGAACAATGTTTTTGCTTCTAACTAAAAGCTTGAATAATTGTTGTTTCTTTTCTCAAAGAATTTTGCATAGTTCAACGTTTATGCTTTGATTAGAGTGATATTTCCAGGCATTCTAGAAGAGGTTCAATTGTTTCAGTGCCGCTAGCGCGCAAAAATAGGCCTGCCCTGAACTGTTGAGCATTCCAGGAGAAAATAGCCAGTCGCGCCGACCTCCACTCCACAGAGTTTCACACAGGCTGAATTTCCTGCAGGCAGAGTATGGGCGACCAAATGCATCTCCCACAGGCTGTCGATGCTGCAACAGCCTCTGACCCGCCACTCCCAACGATCGTCACCTCGCCGCCTGCCAACTCCTACCTCGTCCTTCAGCTGCTCCAGAAAATTCGCGGTTTGGCCTCTCATCCTTAACTGAAAATTTATCCAAGAAAATCATGCAAAAAGTCAATATTTAATAATAGCCAAAAAATGCTGCGAAACATTTTATAAGCGATAAAAATGTTCTTTGCAAAAAATGTTCTTTGCAAATGTTCTTTGCTTTCAAATTAAAATGAAATTTTTGAACACTAAAATTGAAAAATGTTAATGACGCGCCGGTGTTTGAGGGCAGGAGAAGGGGAACTGCACCTTCTCGCCGCTGTCCATCGCAACGGCCATGGCCATGGTCTTTGCGGGAGCGAGTGGCGACACGGAGAAGCAGATGCAGACCGCCCTCTTCAATGGTTCCTTCTCACACATAGCGTTACGTTGCCGGGGATTATACTGCGTGAATCAAATAGTCTCTCTTAGCAGCTTACTCTCTGCTTGCTCTCTCTTCTTCATCTCACTTCTCCCCTCCTTTCCGGCTCTTGTCAGTAATTTAGGCATGGGTGAGCGAAAAAGCTCTGGGATGAAAAAAAGTGAAAATTGAACGTAGGCATGACCCAAGGGGAGGTCTGGCTGAGCTGTGAGGAGCTGACGGAGAGTCTGGTGGAGAGTCTGCTGGGGAGTCTAGGGGACTGGAGCCTCGGCCTCACCAATGCACTCTTCGCCCAGGAACGACGGGACATCAGCTTTTCCCAAGGCTTTCTCGACACCCTTCCCGCCCACTTCCGCAGCTCCCTACAGCGCCTCAATTTTCTCGGCAACAGAGAGGAGGTGAGCCGTAGCTTGTTTTCCAGCTGCGTTTGACAACTTATTCTGAGCAAAAATCTCGATAAAGTTCAAACATTTTGAAGAATGCTAGGACTAAATTTATGCATTGATAGGCAGCCGATGAGGTGAATTCGTGGGTGGCGGAAAAGACGAGCGGAGAGTTCGCCAGAGTCATCGAACGGGATGAACTCTCAGACAACACGATGCTAGTGCTGCTTAGTGCCATTTACTTCAAGGTCAGTGCAAATCTTTTTCGGCTGTCCGCTAAAGAGAGCTTTTCTGAGAAGGTGAAATATCTCAAAAAGGGGGACGGACAAAAATTTTTACCCCCCTTTTTTATATTTTTTATTAAATGTAGACATTTTTTAAGACTTTTGGTAGAGTATCAGCATCCGAAACTCAAAATCCGATTTTTGGCGAATTTTTGAAAGTAAAATAACGGCCGATTTTTTTATCATCCATAACTCTCACTCTGCTCAACGGATTTTAATGATTTGACCACCAATCAAACCGTCTCAATGAGAAAAATATTTTGTTTTTTTGTTCATTTCTTTTCGATCATTTCCCGCCGAGTTATTAACAAAAAACCAGTTTTTCAGTTTTCAAAATTTCAAAAAATTTATAATTTCGAAGTAAAAATTTCATTTGCGCCAGACGAGACCCATTTTTTCTTAAATTTCAAGTAATTTTACATATATGTACCATTCCATAACTTCAAAAGCCTTGTACCATGAGAAATATTTGAGTCTAAAAATGAAAATGCCCATTTTGCCCCTATGTTATAGCAAAGGCAAAAAATGAGCAAAATATTTTTTGTGTCTGAATGCCAATTTTTTGGCTCAATAAATATCTTCAGACCCGTATCAATCTAGCTGATTGGTTTTTAGTTTCAATTTTATCCTTTGAGCATGAAAATGTTGATATTATTTTTCCCTGTAGCATAGGTAGTGTTGTTGCATATGGAAAGTTTCAGTCAAAATTACCACACTCAAAGGATAAAATTGAAGCTAAAAACCACTCAGCTAGATGGATATGAGTCAGAAGAAATTTATTGAGCCAAAAAATTGGCACTCAGACACAAAAAATATTTTGCTCATTTTTTGCCCATGCTATAACATAGGGGCAAAATGGGCATTTTCATTTTTAGACTCAAATATCTCTCATGGTACAAGACTTTTGAAGTTATGGAATGGTACATATATGTAAAATTACCTGTACCAATTAATTATTAATTAATTATGGTACCTATATGTAAAAGTTAATAACTCGGCCGAAATGATCGAAAAGAAATGAACAAAAAAAACAAAATATTTTTCTCATTGAGACGGTTCGATTGGTGGTCAAATCATTAAAATCCGTTGAGCAGCATGAAAGTTATGGATGATTAAAAAATCGGCTTTTTTACATTCAAAAATTCGCCAAAAATCGAATTTTGAGTTTCGGATGCTCATAATCTACCAAAAGTCTTAAAAAAATGTCTACATTTAATAAAAAAAATATAAAAAAGGGGGGTAAAAATTTTTGTCCGTCCCACTTTTCAACCTCTCACAAAAGCTCTCTTAATGTAAACGGTATCGCTTGATTCTAGGCCAGCTGGAAGCAGCCCTTCTTGAGCAGAAGCACCTCCCTTCAGCCTTTCCACGTCAACAGCACTACCACAGTCCAGGTAACTGTTTATCTTGAAACATAAAGTCCGTCTACGGATCTTGCTGGAAAAACAGGTACAAACCATGGTGGCCGTACAGAGTTACTGCGATTACCTGGAAACGGACGACCTTCAAGTGCTGGGCATTCCGTACAACAACCCACGTCTCAAGTTTTTCATCTTTGTACCCAAGGAGCGCTTCGGATTGGAGGTTTCTTAAATGAAATGAGATGAGAAAACAACTTCTCAACATGGTATTCTCAGCTGTCGCCAAGAGATGCGCGGCCTCATCTAATTTCAAAAATGAGGCCTATTCAAAAGAACCAATAATTTATGTTTGGTCGTTATTTGGTCCATTGTCATTAATAGTCATGGTGGTCTATTCAACCAGTTTCAGCTAATTTTATTGGCATGTTGACATGGATTTGTTTGTTCAAATTTTTGAAACAGCAAGATTTTAGGTTTCTTAACTCTCTGAGCATCTTTAAGATACCAACTCAGCATAAATGAACAACACTAAACTATCAATGACATACCTGACAAAATTCAACTGATTTCATCAAAAAAAACTTATTTGTTTTGAACAAGAGCAATTTTGCTTTTTGGTGAAAGAAATATTAGCGTACGTCAACAATGGTTTCGAGCTACCATCCAGATGGACATATTCGCAAAATGGCGTATGCGGAAAGATGGACATAAAAAAACGTGCTTAAGACTCAAATTGAATCGAAATATACACGAAGATCGATCTAGGTGGTGGTTCAGGGCATATTTCGAAACTTATATTAATACTCGATTCATTTTTAAAATATTTTGAAATTAAATGATTCAAAATAGTCCAAATCTAATTCTCACTTGTTCATCAACTAAAATCCATGGAATTTCGCATGAATTTTCAACTACGTGCTGATGTGAGATATAGGTGTGCATTTTTGAAATTTCTTAAAAATATTAAGTTATGTTCGACATATTTAAATTCCTAAGTTGAAAATTATTTACTGGTTTTATATTCATCATTTTGCGCATAATTCTGGAAGGTTTCATTGTTATCACATAGCTAAAAACATTCAAAATGTCAAAAGAGAGGTTTTGGGAGGGTGAAACTTGCCCTGGACTAATATGGACTCAAATTTTGCTCAAAACAAAATCATTTTTAGTTTGCATTCTTACAACAGCCGCGCACCTATTGGCGATAGCCGATATTACCTTGTTTTAGCTTGTTTTTGAACCCAACTGCGTAACATTATTAGTTGACGAAAGACAACGTAAATATCATCAAATTTATTATTGTCCATGATATCATTCATAGCATGATGTAGAATGAAAATAACAGCTGTGCGATATTGGAAAACATCAACAGAATAAATTGAAGAGGTGGCTCGGCACGCTCACTGAGACGGTACTGCCACGGCTCATCCAACGAGCTCGCCAAAATGTCCGCGTAAAGGTAGGTTCACCTTCCATCTATTTTAGGCCCCCTTTCAAAAAAATAGTTAAATTGAAATGAAATTGGCAGGTTCGCCTGCCTAAGTTCAAGATGAGCAGCAATCTGGCACTGCGCCAGGTTCTGGACGAGATGGGCCTCGGGGAGCTTTTCCTGGCGGACAAGGCCGACCTCAGCCTCATGGTATATCCAGCCCGCCAACTCCTCTTCCTCCAGCAAGTCAAGCACAGCGCTTGCATCCAGGTCATTCTCTCTCCTGCTCCAAGATCAGTCGAAAGAGAGGACAATGGAAGAGTATGTCAGAGCTTTTGCTGGTGTTCAGGTGACGGAGCAGGGAACAGAGGCGACAGCTGTGACGGAAGTGGAGTCGCTGACTGGCTGTGCTGCGCCAGGTGCACGCCAACCACCCCTTCCTCGCCGCCGTCCTCCTTGACAAGCTCCACTTCCTCTTCCTCACCATCGTCGCCAATCCCGCCAACTGATTCTTTGCCCTTTTCTATATCAGCCCTTTTAGTCTTTGCGTGTGTTTCCAGTGTGCAGCCTTACAGCCCTTTTTGTGCAGAGTTCAGTCTGATTCGCATTTCAAGCTTTTCTGCAGATGTGGGCGTTTTCATTGATTGTATTGGCAGTGCGGGTTTTATTGGCCACCAGTATTTGAGGCTTCTTCTGTCTTTTGCATTAATCGTTCCAGAGAAAAGGGCTTCACTTTCGCAGTTTCGTATCTCTTTTCAAGGCGCGCCAAACAAAATTCAAGTAGACTCGAGTTCAAGCAGGTTTCACTAAAATTAATCAAACGTTTCACTAGTTTTTCTCCTGACATTGTGCTAATCGACCTCAGCCAAAGGTTTGTTTGACTTTAATTTAGTTTTGATTTTCAAGTTTAACCAAAGCCTAGTTTTTTAGCTGAAATGTTGGCAGTGTACGCAAAAACAAATAGCGCACTGTCCAATATGAGGCAAAAATATATCAATATTTTTAGCAAATAAAGCGTACCCTAATTCTAGCTAGCAGTCTCAAAAGCGGCTTTTATCAGCGTTTCTCCTTTGCTTCTTCGCAAAAAATGCCAAAAGGTTTTCAGCTTACCAACAACGTTCAGACTCCAGAACAAGTCAATTTGAAGGCCTTTAGAGCACCTTTTCATGCTGCTGTCTTTCCCGTTGTTCACGGAAGAAAAATAGAAGAAGAGAACGGGTAGCAAATGGAAATGGGATTCTCTGTGCCCTAGAAATTGAGCGTCGCGGCTTCTGCTCCCCTGCTTCTGCCTTCCCAAAGACCAATTACCACCTCATTTCCAGATTTCCAATTACCACCTCATCCTAATTAGGAAAGAGGTCTACAAAATTTTAGTAACAATTTCAAATTCTTTTTAGAAAAAAAAAATAAAGAACTTATAAATAATTTTTTCCAGTCCATTTACTCTTTACATCATAGAATTTTAGGTATGCTTTTGGGTAGACTGTTAGATTCAAATTGATATTTTAGGTAGATTGCTTGGGATGTCGTTTTAGTTGTTGAGATTCGATTCTCAGTTCGAGCATGATTTTGTGCCAAGCTTTATTCAGCTGCTTAGAACTGCCAAATAATATTGAGAAATGACACAAGCGCAAATGAGAGAAAAATGTCAGTTCTGCTTCATGAACCAGGCGTAGATTTTACTCGCGCGGTCCGTGAAGAAATCTGGCTGCGCCAGACTGTGTCCATCCCCGTATATGAAGATTTGGCTGTAACATTCGTTCCAATACTTGCTAGGTATGCTTTAAATATGATGAGGCAAGTGGACCTGTTCTTGGGCTGGTTGTTGGAAAGTTTCAAGTAGAAGCTTCTGCTGTTCGGGGCATCCAGCCTTCTCACCAGAATGAGGAAAGGGACGGCTATCTGACAAATTCACTCCTAACGCTACAAGAAACAAGATTTACTGGGCAGTTGCATTAAAGCTACTTCTGGTACGAGATTGGTGGGTGAAAACTTGTTGACGGACAGCCTTTCCTCTTTTGTGAGAGGCAGGATTCGCGCTTCTGGATTCACTGCTCGGCCCAATGTAAGCAGGCCGAACCTAAGTGTCCAATCGTTTCCTTTCACTCTCATTCAGCCCTGATTAGCGAAAAGAACTTACAAGTGACGCATGGCGGGGTTTCTGGTCATGGCTCCTGCAATGAGATACTGCTCTGCTCATGGGCTCTTCGCTATTTGGGTGTAAGGTGAACCGTAAATGTCCATGAGGCCATTCATGGCAACGGCGGCCCCGAACTGTTCCTAAATGAGGTGAGAGGTGAACCCATGAGGTGGAAAGGAAAGAAAAAGAAGGTAGCGGTAGGAACCTCGGAAGCGGCGAGCTGAGCGACCAGAGTAGCGCCGTACGAAGCTCCCATGAGGAACTGTCGCCTCGGGTCTAGCTTCTTCTTGAAGTGATTTTTGACGGCTGACCAGGCGGCCTGGCAAGTGGAAGAAGGTGAGGAAGTGGAGGAGAGGAGGCAGCAGGGGACAAACCAGGCAATCCTTCTTGTCCATGTCGCCGGCGTGGCCGTGGAGTGCGGTGTAGAAGTTGCGCCCGTAGCCAATGCTCCCGTGGTAATTAACCTGAGTAGAAGTCAAGATGAGAGCAAGAAGGGGTGAGAGCGGAAAAGGAAAGTGGGTACCAGGATGACGGCGCAGTTGCAGTGAATGGCCAGGAAGGCCACCACAGGGTCCCAGGCTCTCCTGCTGCTCTTGTGAGGCCCTGTTCAAAGCAAGCCGCATTCACTGCACTGCTGCCATAGGAAAGGACAGGCCAACCTCCATGAAGATAGAGGACGAGGCCATGCTTGCCCTGCTCCTTCTTCGGCCACACGATGAGACCATCCAGAGTTGCACTTTTCCCCCCTAAAGAGAAAAAGAAGAGTCTCATCAACATCTTCCCAGAGCTCTCCAACCGTCCATTGGCCTCTTGATTGGATAGTGCTCCACTGTCAGCTCCTGGATCGCTTCCGCTTCTTCGTCCAGTCTAAAATTTTTCAGCCTAATATTTCTTAGATTCAGTGTAAAGAGCAAAAAATATAAAAAAGAAGGGCGGCAAGGCTAACTGAGATTTGGGTGGCCAGACGCGGTTCCAGTGGAGAGAGGCAGGCTGGCGCAGCGATGGGGAGCTGCTGCTGGTGGGGCTGCTGGTGGTGCTGCTGCTGCTGGTGGTGCTGCTGCTGCTGGCGTCGAAGTCGTCGCTTGCAGCCTGGGCCGGGGACGGAGAACTGGCGGGGAGCCAGGACGGGAGCTGGGCAACGAAGAGGGAGGGCAGAGCATTCAGGTCGCTGTTCACGGCCAGAAGCAGTCTCCTTTCCGCATCCACGTCCTGCAGCCGCCAACTGCCTCTCGACTGCTCCGCCTCTCTCTCCGCCTCCTTCCCCGTCTTCTTCTTCCCTCGGTTGCCTTCCGTTTCATCTGCTGGGGCCGCTGGTGAGGCGTCGGCATTGGTGAGGCGGAGGAGGCCGTCGCAGAGCTCCACGTACTTCTCTCCTCTCACGTCCACTGCCAGCACGTCCTGCACAGTCCACAGCCATCGCCAAAGCCCGCAGCCAGGAGAAGAAGAAAAAGGCGAGCTTGCTAACCATAGTGAGCCGATAGACGCTGCTGAGGAGATAGATGTCGTCGTCCAGCCACCCCCTTCGTCCGCGCACCAGCTCAGCGTCGTAGAGACCGGGAAAGCCGCCCTCTACAACTCCACCGCCTTCCAACTCAGCATATGCGCATGCTCATGCTACGCCAGACAGTCTGTGAAATGAGAATGGATCTCTAACGGGCTGGGCTTTCTACGATATCGATGACTAGGCGCGAAGAAGCCTGGCTCCAGTTCCGGTCTTCTGGGACGTCCACCTTGAGATGGGTTGGTTTGCAGGCAAGGGCTGAATGGGCAGAAGAATGGGATGGGAACGCAGTGCAGTTTCTGGCCGTAGGCTTGGGACAGGAAGATGAAGCGGCTCCCCCGTCGATTGGCCACCGGCTGGCTGAGCAGGCTCCCTGCAAGTTCCACCACAACTCAGCCTTCAACAACGGCCAACAGCAGCCTACCATTGTCCACCCCTTCAGCATGGATCTCCTCCACCTTCTCGCTCTCCATGTTGTAGTAGTAGAGCTGGCAGCTGAAAATGTTGCCAGTTGACAGAGCAGAAAAGAGGAAAGAGGTGGAAACAGCTTGGAATCCTGGTCGTTGCTGTCGTAGACGGGGTTCTAGACGACAATGAGCAGCTCCTTCTCGTTCAGGTGGGCTTGCTTCAAGACATTCACGCTCACTGGGGAGTAAAAGAAGACGAGAGGAGGAAAGGGGACGTGCAAGGGGACGCAGCTGGCGATGGCGGGGATTTCCAGGCGCTCCAGCCTTGGCTCGGAGGGATTGCTGAGGTCCCAGTGGTAGATTGCCGTATTCTCCGCCCGCTTCGCGTAGTCTGTCCAGCGCAGCTGTAAGAGTGATCACATTAGTACTGAAAGGGCTAAGGCAGCTAGAAAATAGGAGCACCCCTTCGCCATTTTCATCGACCTCTGGGAGACTGGAGTTGGCGTCCACTTCCGCCACATAGAAGAGGTGTTGGGCATCCACCCACTCCAAGCCCGTAGACAGATCTTCTGAAAAGGACAGAACTGAAGAAGCTTTCTTCATCCATGCTTCAGGAACCGTGCGTAAGGATGGTCCCGTGCATAGTGCGAGTCTCAAGGATGGCCAGTAGATTCCCCATCTGTCAATGTCTTTTGTTTGAAACTCACGATTGTTGTTTACATCCTGGTGGAACCTCGTCGCTTACTTCGATGCTGCCGTCCTTGCCGAGCAGGGCAACTGGGCGTTCCATAGCTGGGCTTTGGCTGCGGGATACGTAGGCGGAGCTGGGAAAGAGAAGGATGAGGTAGGCATGAAGAAATTGAAGAAAGAGAAAGAAAACCAAAAGGGCACTAGAAAAGCGGAGAAACTATCCCACTCTGGCGCAGAGGGTTGGGGCTGGGCGGGCTCTAGGCCCAGCTCCTCCTCTGGGCAGGCCAGATGCACGCGGAACTGGCTAACGCTGTTCATGACCAGGTCCGGCCGACGCAGGCTTAGTTCCACCTGAAACGGTAGCAGAGCAGGGAGTGAAGAGCTGAGCTGGGAATGAAGAGGTGGGAGGAGGTGGAGGGGGAGAAGTGATGGAAAGGAACCATGACGTCTGCGTCCTGGATGAATCGGGCGCTGGAGATGTTGTGCGCCATGGCCAGCGTCTCCTCCCAACCCTCTCGGCCCTTCTTTTCCACACTCTTCCCCATACTTCAACGAGTATTCTACATTCGCAAAGGCTGTTCACACTTAGCGAGCTTCTTACATTAGCAAATGGAGCTCCCTGCGGAAGATAAGGCGTCGAATCAACGATGAATGAAAACAATGATTTTGATACTCTCCGCTTAACTCTTGCTTTTGCGCACACATCACTTCGGATACACACAGCGGGTATGTTGCAGTATCTGATCTTTTATTTGACCAGAATTTTTGACCGCGGAGCGGCCCGAAGGGCCGCTCCGCGGTCTATAGAGGTTACTAAACTTTTGTCCTGATATGTATATATATATATATATATATCTGGAAATGCTGGCCCCGGGCGAATTCTCAATGGATCTTGACAAACTTTTTTTTTCCTGAAAGGTAATGCAATTTTAGGAAGATCTGGAGGGGTGGAACCGGTTTCCGAGCATTTGAAACATTACTTTTTTGGGTAGAAAGGTTGCAAATTTGGGCATGCTGTAAAATGCTCAATTCTCAACGGATTTGGACAAACTTTTTTTTTCCTGAAAGGTAATAATATTTTAGGAAGATCTGGATGGGTGGAACCGGTTTCCGAGCATTTGAAACATTACTTTTTTGGGTAGAAATGCTGAAAATTTGGGTATGCTGTAAAATGCTCAATTCTCAACGGATTTTGACAAACTTTTTTTTTCCTGAAAGGTAATAATATTTTAGGAAGATCTGGATGGGTGGAACCGGTTTCCGAGCATTTGAAACATTACTTTTTTGGGTAGAAAGGTTGAAAATTTGGGTATGCTGTAAAATGCTCAATTCTCAACGGATTTTGACAAACTTTTTTTTTCCTGAAAGGTAATAATATTTTAGGAAGATCTGGATGGGTGGAACCGGTTTCCGAGCATTTGAAACATTACTTTTTTGGGTAGAAAGGTTGAAAATTTAGGTATGCTGTAAAATGCTCAATTCTCAACGGATTTTGACAAACTTTTTTTTCCCTGAAAGGTAATGATATTTTAGGATGATCTGGAGAAGTGAAACCGGTTTCCGAGCATTTGAAACATTACTTTTTTGGGTAGAAATGTTGGAAATTTGGGTATGCTGTAAAATGCTCAATTCTCAACGGATTTTGACAAACTTTTTTTTCCTGAAAGGTAAATATATTTTAGGAAGATCTGGAGGGGTGAAACCGGTTTCCGAATATTTGAAACATTACTTTTTTGGGTAGAACGGTTTAAAAATGGGATATGCTGAGAAATGGCGAAATCTTAACGGATTTGGACAAACTTTTTTCCCCGAAAGGTAGTCAAATTTAGTAGGTAGTCAAGGGTAGTCATTGGCATGGAATTTTAAGCTGCTAAGGAAGTTGTGAGCTGTGAAGCTCCGCGGTCACCTATTGCGCTCTGCGCCATATACTTGTTTTGGCTTTTGACTTTGAATATCTTTTGACCAGAAGAACTTTGCGGCAAAATATTCTGCGGCAAATTCCTGGAGGCCAACTAATATTCTGCGCCAACTATGCTGACGTAATCTTCCAAAATCTGACCTACGTATAATCTGCATGGGCAGATGCGTCAGAAGTAGTTATGGCCTTAACAAACTATATTCACAAAGCAACTATAGCAATGATAGACACGATATGCTAAGAAACACGACTACGCTGAATCAGATTGCCAAAGCTTACCCTGTTGTGTGATTGTTTATGGTTGAAAGTAAACCAGGTACTGGCGTTTATCCTATAGACAAGACTAAAATGCTACAGCATGAGCTGCTTATGAATTGTCAATCATCAAAAAGAACTAGACAAGGTGTGACAAAATCGTGATAAATTTCAATTTAAATTATAAACCATTTTGAGTCAAAATTTTAACAGGTTCATCTACGAAATCCACTGAGCATTCATAAGCAGGCGGCAATTTTGGCACAAAGAGGACAAAAATTAGTGAATGATAGAAAATACAACTAGTGAAATAAAAAAAATTGTTACATCGAAAAAAAATTTATGAATTTTTGGTCACAATGAAATTATAAGTTTACTAAATGAGGTGTAACAAAATAAAACAAACAAAATTAAAGTTAAATTGAAATTAGCTAAAGTAAAGTTAACTTTTGCTGGCATTTGCAATATGATCAATTTTTTATTTTTCAAATCACTTTTCAAATTTTACATATATTTTTCTGTAAGAGGCTTTTTCTGATTTAGTAAAGTTCACAAATAACATCCTAGGGCGCGACAGCGTCCTAGGGCGCGACAGCGCCCTAGTTATGAATGGGTGATCGAGTTTTTGGGTGGTCGCGTGTCCCGAGGTTCAGCGCCTTGGATATTGGATGAAACCATGGACATATATACACCAATCGAAAGCTTTTATTGTGCTCCAGATGACGAAAATCGTGAAATTTTGAATTAGGCCTCTGAATTTTAATTATTTACTAAAATATGCATAAAAACGGGAAAAATAGAGACATCTCAAACTTTGCATGGGTGGCATTTGAGAACAGAAGCGAAATTTAAAAATCGAAGAATTACGTGTTTTAGGAAATTTTCTGGCCCATCTGGTGATATATTTGGTGGCATAAGTTTTCTGGCAAAATTTCTCAATCAATTCACGTTTGTGAGAGAGATTTTGCTCGATTTTGCCGTCTACCCATTTTCCTAATGTTTCAATTTAGTGAAACTGCGCAGTTCTTTCTAAACTGATGGTCAGGTTAGCTTGCATGCAATAGGTTTGAGCTTCTTGTCCTAGGGCGCGACAGCGCCCAAGAGTTATGAATGGGTGATCGAGTTTTTGCATGGTTGAATATAAACAAATTGATTGAAGGAGTGCATGGTTTACTCTTGGACATATATACATCAATCGAAAGCCCAATGTCTGCTCCAGATGGGAAAATTTTTGAAAAACATATATTCCGTTTGTTTAATACTCCTAAAAGATTAAATTGATGCTCAGGTAGTAAGTAGTTGGCCAGCCAAATCCTAGGGCGCGAAAGCGCCCTAGTTATGAATGGGTGATCGAGTTTTTGGGCGGTTGCATGTCGCGAGCTAGAACTCCTTGGATATAGATTAAAACCTAGAACATCTATATATCAATCGAAAGCTCTAATTGTTATCTATCGCTCTATCGCTGTCTCTATCGCTCATTTTAGAAATTGTTAGAAACTAAAAGAAATTTTGCTGAAGCCAAACTGCGTAGAATTATTTAAACTGGTGCTCAGGTTAGCTTGCGTGCAATAGGATTTTAATTGCTGTTTGTTTTAACTAAGGCGCAATGGCGCTTTAGTCCATGAACTGGCAATCGAGATTTTGCCTCCAGTACTTACTTACCTACCAAACAATAACACCAAGCGATGCATTTTCCCCAATGTCTTTTTGAAGCCTTGTTCATGTGGCAAGTAAATATGTTTTCCACATGGCCAAGATCTAGACAAGACTAAAATGCTACAGCATGAGCAGCTTATGAATTGTCAATCATCAAAAAGAACTAGACTAGGTGTCAAAAAATCGAGACAAATTTTGATTTAAATTAAAAACCATTTTGAGTTAAAATTTTAACAGGTTCATTTACAAAATCCACTAATTGATCATTCATAAGCTGGTGGCAATTTTGGCATGAAGAGGACAAAAATTAGTGAAATACAAAATAAAAAAAAATGTTTAACTGTAATTTAACACTTTGAAGTTAAATCGAAGAAATTTTTCTGGATTTTTGGGCATGATGAAAAATTTTTAAATTGACTAAATGAAGCGTAACCAAATAAAACAAGTAAAAATGAAATTTAATCAAAATTAGCTAAGGTAAAATTAAATTTTGCTGACATTCGCAGTATAATCAATTTTTTTATTATTTTAATCTGAAACACTCTTCAATTTTGAAATGTTTTTATTCTGTAAGATGCTTAAAAATAATTTAGTAAAGTTCAGAATTAACTGATCATTTAAGTCAAAAATGACAATACAAAAAAGTACAAAAATACTATACAGACAATACAAAAACTAGAATAATCTAGGTGACAGGGTTCTGCCATAAATTGCCGCCAGCTTATGAATGATCAATTAGTGGATTTTGTAAATGAACTTGTTAAAATTTTAACTCAAAATGGTTTTTAATTTAAATCAAAATTTGTCTCGATTTTTTGACACCTAGTCTAGTTCTTTTTGATGATTGACAATTCATAAGCTGCTCATGCTGTAGCATTTTAGTCTTGATCATTTAATCAAAAATTAAAGACAAAATAAAAACTAGAATAATTGAAATGACAAGTTTCCTGCCATAAATTGCCGCCTGCTTATGAATGCTCAGTGGATTTCGTAGATGAACCTGTTAAAATTTTGACTCAAAATGGTTTATAATTTAAATTGAAATTTATCACGATTTTGTCACACTTTGTCTAGTTCTTTTTAATGATTGACAATTCATAAGCAGCTCATGCTGTAGCATTTTAGTCTTGTCTAGGTCTTGGCCATGTGGAAGACATATTTACTTGCCACATGAACAAGGCTTCAAACAGTCATTGGGAAAAATCCATCACTTGGAATTAAGATTTAGGAATTAAGATCTGTCGTGCCCTAGGAATTAAGATCTATCGCATTGAAGCTAACCTGAGCATCAGGTCATAAAAATCTGCGCAGTTTCCCTTTCGCATTGAAGCTAACCTGAGCATCAGTTTATAAAAATCTGCGCAGTTTCCTTTTTTTATATATTTCAGTTAATATTTTAGTTATTTATTAAAATTCAGAGGCCTAAATCAAAATTTCAAGAATTTTGCCATCTGGAGCAGACTGTGAGATTTCGATTGATATATATATCTGGTACCATCGGCAGGCCAAATGTGGGCCTCTTTTCTCCAAAATTTGGTATTGCCTCGAGTAAAAAGTCAAGGAAATACAATTTCTACTAGTGGAATCTGCTGCTTGGACAGTTGCATTTTGTTTTTGGCGCGCAGTTCAGTGGCTCTTTCCATGCGCGCCCAAAAACAAAATGCAGATGACGCAGCAGATTCCACTAGTAGAAATTGTATTTCCTTGACTTTTTACTCGAGGCAATACCAAATTTTGGAGAAAAGAGGCCCACATTTGGCCTGCCGATGGTACCAGATATTTCTCCCACTTTTAATATAGTATAAAATGTAAAAATACAAATTTGATATTGTTGGCTATATATTTAGTTAAGATTTTATTAGATAAATAAAAAAAGTGAATAAAAAAACTTATTTGAAAAATATAACGAAAAAGGAAAAATTCGAAAAATGAACAAGTATATCGCAAAGCCTAACCTTAATAAAAAATTAATAAAAAAACAAAAAACCTACACCAACCTCTCCAAAATCACCACCCCCCAAAAACAAAAAAAAACAACCCCCCAAACCAAACCCCCAACAAAAACACCAAACCCCCACAACAACAAAAACACCCAAATATAATGCAAATCATTGGAAAATTAACATATTTTTGAGAATTTTTCTTGTCTTAAACTCAGGGCAATCGATTTTTGGGAACAAGGAGTATTATTTTTGGTCTGCCGATGGTACCACATATTTCTTCCACTTTTAAGATAAAAAAATAAAAGAATAAAATAAAAGGATCAAAGAAGGTTTGAACCTGGTCATCTCTGAACCGAGCCAAATAGACAAGCCACTTGACCACACAGCCGCACAACTTCCTTTGTAGACTTATACCATATTAATTGCACAGAATTACCATTGAACCTTGCCAATTGATGCCTTAAGTACAGGCCGATTGAATACCTACTATCGTCCATTGAATAGATGCGGAGAAGAAGAAGGAGAAGAAGAAGAAGGAGAAGGAGTTCGGACAAATGGTTTTGAGTGATTTTATAATGATTGCTGCAAGTTTTGGGCGATTTCTCGCGAGTTTTGGACAATTCGATGATGCTCTTTCTAATGCAAAAAGAATCAGAACGATTGGATTCTTCTTTGAGGAGCAGGAGCCTTATCAATTTTAAGATCTAGCAATAACCCCGAAAACATACATCTGGGTCGAAAAGAGGGGCTGGGCGCTGACGGTCGCTATGCTCCCTCGCGCCAGCCCAATATGTCCTAGGGTTCAACCTACCAGTCTTCCAATCAATTCGGTGACAGGAAACCATGCAAAAACTCGATCACCCATTCATAACTAGGGCGCTGTCGCGCCCTAGGATGATTAGATAGTGTGTATGAGCAATAGCAAATAACGCGACTATTACACCAGAGAAATCCGTACACCTAACTCCTCATCCGTACACCTAACTTTGAAAATTTATTTCTCCAGTCCTAAAAGCTAAAGGGCTAAAATTTTAACACAAAGTACCCCCAATCATGCTTAGTAAGTTGTTAAATTTTAATCACTTTTTATTGAGCAGAACTTTAGAAATGGCTATTTTAGTAAAGTCACTGAAAAATCAAAATGGCGACTTGCGAACAAAAATTTTTGACCAAGTTTCCAGCATCACTAAAAGCTAAAAGCTTTTGAGCTATAAATTTAGCACAAATTAGGTCTAGGAGTCATTAACTTGTGCATAAATTTTTTTCGCAAGTTAGTGTCCTATGGCAAGAAATAGCTCTTGAAGTAGAATGAAATTTTCCCCCTTTCCTATGATTAAGGGCCAGCTCTGTCCCCTGATTATATGAAACAAAGGAAATAAGCTTTTCCCTGTATTTATCTAAAGCAGCCTTCGATAGTTTGCAGGAAAATTATGCTGTTTCACGAATCATATTTTACCCTTTTGAACTTTTTACTCTTAGCGGATAAACTTGACTTCTTGTTTGACTCAAGGAAATCTTGCCTTTCAAAAAATTTGACTCTTTTACTATCTTTTATCCTTTATTGCGCGGTGTTATTAGCCGTTCAATGCTATTTTCCAGACCACACCTCGCCGGAAATTTAACGATTGGGAAAATGGAAAAGAATGAAAATATAAGCATGTTTTCAAGTTTTGCGCTGCGTTTTGGAGTGCACAAAAATGTGTGCCTGTGCACAAAAATTTTCAAGTGCAAAATTTGAAAACATACTTTTATTTGTCTTCTTTTTTTATTTTCCCAATTGTTAAATTTTCGGCGAGGTATAGGAGCTGAAAGAACTGCCTCAGCGTTCTTACGCCTTCATCGTGCTCGAGTTGCTCAATACTCCACTGAAGCACGGCTTTAGGGAAGAGAAGCAGATACTCCGAAATTCGGAGCCATGTTTCGCCCCCCTCCCCCTATAGTGCGATCATATCAGGATATGCTTCTCTCTATATCACGATACGCCCCCTAATCCAGACCATCCACCCTCAGGGCCTCAACTGTTTCCGTGAGGGCACAGAAACAGCTTTTCTTCGGCTAGAAGCGCATTTCTCTCATCACAAATCCGGGCGCAAGTTTTGAGGCAGAAAAATGATGAGCGGAGGCTGGAGTACAGACGAAGAGGTGGAAGGTGCGCGGCCGGGGGGCATGCGAGGTCGGTGCTGCACGGTGGAGTGCTGCGTCTCGTCCTGGCCGGCCTCAGCCGCCCCTCCAGCGCGCAGGGGATGGAGGAAGTCTGCGCCCTGCTAGGTGCCCCCAAGCCCCGCCACTACCTCCAGGCCCTGCCCGGCGTCGAGGACGCAAAGCGGAACCCAACCGGCCTGCCCACCCGCCGCTTCACACAACGCCCGTGGTCGCCAAGCCTGGAAGAACTGCTGGAGCGAGAAGGGCAGGCAGAGCAGCTGCGCGTCCTCACCAGCGAGAAGCTACCCCCGTCCGGCCTCCTCCTCCCGCGCCTTTCCAGTCTCCACCTATCCTTCACGCCCTTCTTCTTCTCTTCGCCGCCGCCTAGTCTCCGGCAACTGGCCTTGTCTACGCCGCCTGACGCTGGAGATCAGGCTGACGGCCGAGCTCTGGGACGCCTTGCCCGCCTCCCTGCACTGCCTCGACCTGGAGCTGCCCTGGCCCTCCTGCACCTACGTCGGCAGGCAACCTGACATCTACGCCCTGGGCAACCTGGCCAAGCCCAGCATTCGCCTCATCAAACTACGCCGAGGGCGGCTGGAAGGCGACCGGCTGGCTCGTCTCACGCCCAACCTCGAGCATCTCGACGCCGGGTATCTCAGCGGGCAGAGCTTCGACAGCCTCACCGCTTTGCCGCACCTCCGCACACTCCGAATCCCCAACAGACGCTTCAGCCTGGACCCAGCCCCTGCCAGTCCTTGGCAACCTCTACCTAGGCGAAGGCCCCTCGCTCAGCCGGCCTCTCTCCTACCTCGCCCCCAACATCACCCGTCTCTCCCTCGACATCCCCCTCCTCACCTCCCCGCCTCTGGGACAGCCTCCCATCCAGCCTTCTCTACCTACGAGTACGACTCTCTCTCTACAGTAACGAAGAGCAGCCTGCCCTGGAGGCTGAGCAGCCCCTGCCGCTCCTCCTCCTCCTCTCCATCCCCCACGGCAACTGCGTCCCCCTCCCGCATCTCGCCCACTGCGCTCCCAACCTCCACACCCTCCGCCTCCACAGCCTCCCCCAGTCCCGCCCAGCTCCACCCGCC
>JASANA010002483.1:0-26351 GCA_030248095.1 Ptycholaimellus sp. GST1_10
GAAGCCAAGGGCAGAGCTACAGAATTCACAACAAAACAACCCCTTACTGAGCTCGAAATCGCCAAAAGGGGACAAACAAATGGGGGAGGCGGAGAGGTGCAAAAGGGGAGGGCGGCTACTGGGCCCCAGAGGAAGGCCTCCACGGCTCTCTAGCTCCGGCCGCACCCACGCCTTCTTCATCACCTCCTCTCCCACCCCAAGTGCCGCATGGTCGCTGCCCGGCACAGCCTACAAACCCTAACTGGACTTCCAAACCCTCCCACAAAACCCCTCCAAACCCCCCCCCCCCCGGGAAACAGAGGCGGGAACTGAGAGAGAAGAAAAGGGAGAGCAAAATAAGGACCAGGGAGGCTGGGGGGGCCAGGCTAACCCGGAAGATGTAGTCGAGGGCCACGTCCAAGTGCCACTCCCACATGTGCATCACCAGACCGGCGGCCACCATCTGAGGCCGGCAGGTGACCTTGTGGCTCACCAGGTAGACGTTGCCCCCCTCCTACAATCAAAAAAATCCAGAGAGGCCTAAAAGGAGAGGCAAAGGAAAGGTGGACGTTCAAGGCATCGCGAACGAAGGGGGACACCTCCTTCATGAGCGCCAAAAGGTCGAAGCGGCCGCCCTTGGGGACCCGCTTGTGCAGCACCTCAACCGACTGCTAAGGGCCACGAATGGAAAGGAGCAGGAGGGAAGAGAAACCGGGCCGGTGAAGAGGCTGCACTGGCGGCGCAGCGAGCGAGCCAACTCCCAGATGACGATGATGGCGTGGGTGATGTTCAGAGCGGAGGTGATGTCCGGGCGCCGCAGAAGCCAGGCGGGCCCCAGCACCAGCCGCCCTCCCAGCAAAGCCCCACCGCCCAACTTCTCCACGGCACAGTGGGCCTCCGACACGCGCATCTCGCTCCTTCAAGGCTACTTTTCTCTCTCTCTTCCTTGTAAAACCCACCTTAGGCCTAAGCCGAATTAGCCAACCTAAATAACTTGAGGGGGAGAAAGCAACTAAAAAAAGAAGGATGGAGGGCAGCTAAGAAGAATGAAGGCAAACTAGGCCCAGCCAGAAGGGTGGGATGGGACCAGCTAGGGCGCACCCCCCCCCCAGTGCAGCGAGGAGGGGACGGGGAAGGGCATTGAGCGGGCTGAGCCAGCCCCAACCAGATGTCTATAGCTAGCAAACCAAAGGACGGCCTTTTGAGCCAACTGATACCCCTTTGCCTACACCCCTAGGCCTGCCCAGGCAGAAGACAACCCAGCATTGACAGGAAACTGGCTAGGAAACAAGGCTTGCCACAACCTAGACCACCGCTTATGCTAATCGTTCTGGCTTGCGGTGTGTCAAAGCCAGCAAAAGGACGAGAATTGTCGGCTGAGCGGAGCAATTAAAAATCAGCAAAACAAAATAGGTGAAAACAGACATTCATCACGGGTAGTCAAGCCAAAGAAGGAGAGTCAGAAAGATGGCGGGGAACGAATCTGGGGCCATGGGAACGAACAGGCGTGGGGACTGAAAAGGCGACGGAATTGGGGAAGAGCACCCAGCGCCGCAGCCGAGGGAATGCCTCCTGCCGCCCCATCTTCACCCCCAGGTCCACTGCTAATCACCTCACTCAGTCTATACCCCTCCAAGCCAGGACAAGGGCTGAGAAAGGGAACCAGGAGAAAGCGCCAAGGCCAGCGAAGGAGAGGTGAGCGGAGAGGTGGAGAGCTGGGGCGCGGCGACGGGGGCCGCCCCCAACATCCCCCACCACGCCTGGACCAGCCACCACCACCACTGGATCCAAAACGCCACCAGGTACCGCACTTGCATCATCTGCAATTAGCAACCAACCCCAGAAGCCGCTCAGGAGGGGGACCAGCCCACAGTAAGAGGGAAGCAGGGGGAGCCCTGGGGAGGCAGTAGATAATAGCTCTCTCCTCCTCCCTCTCCCCCCCCCAGCCTAGGAGGGGCGGGAGGAACGGCGCGCGCACGAAGGAGGGCGGCAAAAGTGGAAGGGGAAAAGGAAGGAGGCAGTAGCCATTCACCCCTCAGACACACACAAAAAAGCTGCTTCCTCCGGCCCTGGCCGTCCCCCCCCTCGCAAAAAAGCCTTCCTCCCACCCTCGGCCTCCCACGAGGACGACCCTACCGAACGGACCCCAAAACCAAATCTCTTCAGCACAGACCCTGGGGAGAACCTCAGCCAGCCCAGGCGCTCAGCCACTAAAGGGGACAGCCCATGGAGCACCAGAGGGCACGTGCAAGGGGGATTCCCTCTGGTGTCCCGCCCAGCAGCAGGGCATAAAGTGGGGCCAATAGCAGTCCCGCCCTGCTACCTAGCCAGCAGGCTGGGCCCCTCCTTTGCTTCTTCTGGGGCACAGACCCGGAAAGAGGACCTTGCGGCCAGCAAGACGCTACAGCCAAAAGGGGACCAAGTCCCGGGAGACACCCGGAGGGGGTAAAGGGGGATTCCCTCTGGTCCCCCACGGCAGGGCATCAGTAAGACCCAATCAGCAATTCCCCGCCCTTGGTGTCCTGCTCCACCGGCACCGGTTGGGCCCCTCCTTTTGCCAACCTTGACTACCCCGCATACTTTTGACAAAACGGCTGCTATATGACCTTGGCTGAGATTGAGGGCTAGCTGGAGAGGAGGCAAGGGAAAACCAGTCCCACAAAACCCAGGAAAGGGGATAATGGGACGACCAGAAAAGGGGGCGGCTCTGACAATCAGATGGCACTCTGAAACGGCCCCGTCCCCCAACAGATGGCCCACACAATGCCACATTCGCTCCAGCCTCAGCCATGCAGGATGAAGAAAAACACCACTTACCACCGCAGGAATGGCCGTCGGTAGGAACACCCCTTTTTCTGCCGACAAGCCCAGATTTGCCAATAGAAATTGAGGCGAAGCCTGGGCTGTTCGGAAAAATCAGGGGTGTCCAGGAAGAATACGCACACAACAAAAAGCCGACTGAGGAAGGCAGTTCCTGTCCCCTGCTGAGGCCTAGTTATCTACTTCTAGAAATCCAGATAACTGAAGCCCAGCAGAGGTTAGGACCAACCCAGAAAAGCACAGCAGTGAACTGAAGAAGACTTACCAACAGCCAAGCGCACTCCCCGGAGGCAAGAGGCGCAGGCACGCCTGAGATTAGGCGTGCGCCGCTGCTTCTTGCCACAGGGTGAGGCGGACGAAGGACCCCGACAGGCGTCCTCAGCAGGCATTTGTTGGCGCTGCGAGAGGCTAACAAAATGCCTGCGAGAGGTAGGCTGCCGGGGTAAACGACGAGGGATGAAGGGGGGAAGGAGGCGGGGAACTCCTGCCATAGTGGCTCAAGGGACAAAAGATAGGGCGGGGGGCAATGCCTGCCTATCCTTAGGCTCTTGAGTCAGCAAGCGGGAACAACGACGAGAGGGGCGGAGTCGATGAGGAGAGGGCAAACAAGGGGCCGCCTTTTATACCCCAGCAGGGCCAACAAATGAGGCATTCCCCTAAGGGGAAAGGCGACAACCACGGTTTTCTCGCCACCACCAGCCTCATCTTCCTCCCTGCCCCAGAGGGGAAAGTAGACAAACGCGAAATTTTCGCCAGTCCCAGCCTCCTCACTCGCCAACCCACCACCCCAAACACCTCCTCACTCACCGGCCGCAAGACAAAACAAACAACAAATGGATTACAACTGGAATCCTGTGAGGGTCGGAAGAGGGGAAGAGAAGGAGAGCTGGAAGAGCGAATGAGCCACTCTGTGACTACAGTGCGTATTAGACCAATCCTCAACCTGACGCCCACACATCTGGGCGAGATAAACAGGCCCTGCCTTCATGCAACACACTCCTCCTCACCCTTCGCCACCGCACCCGGCCAACAAATGTCCCACCACATCGGGCCAGAAGTTTATCGAATCAAAAAAGCAAGAGGAATCAGACATGAATACCACGTCACCACCAGTGCGGGGAGCGAGACCCCTGAGAAGGACCACTACTGCGGAAATAGGTCACCATGGGAGTCACTTCCTCCAAACTATCACTCAGACCGGAGGCTGCTTGACCCCCGGAAGCCTGACCGGAAGTACCAGCATCCTCCGTCACACTCACCGGGAGAGGATCACCGACAGCACCCGCATGCGCACCTTAACAGGAAGCGTGTGAAAACAGAGCATGAAAACTCGGCGGAAATACAGGGATGGAAGCAGGACGGAGTGGGTGCCGCGTGACTGGAGTCGGAGGCCACCAAAAGGGAAGCGACGGAGTGAGGTCCAGAGTACCCACCGGCGGCCGGCGATGGGCCTGCCTGAACCGGGATCTCCACGTACTCCCCGACGGATGCTCCACCTCCCTCCCACTCCCCCTCCACGCCACCTCCCACCAGCCAGCTGGCATCCGGCTCAGCACCTCCGTCCATCCCTGCCAACGACCCAGTCTGAAGAACCCGGACCACCAGGAGCAAGGAAGCGGACAATCGCGCAGGTGGACCACTTGCTTGGCCTTCTTCACCGGCGGCATCCCAGGAGGCCCCGAAGACTTGGCCAGAGCCTCGCGGATCAGAGCGGCCAACCCCTCCTTGGAGGACTGACTGGCAGGACGGAGCATCGGGGTGGCCGGGGGCCGGGAGTGCTGGAAGCCGGTGGGGTCTTCACGCTCGCCAGTCCCCACGGGACGCTGCCAACGGGCGTCCACCCCAGGCAATCCGACGGGGAGGCCGTGGGTCAGGCGCCAGCGGATGACGAACGCCGGGACAGGCTGCGTCACCAACTCCGCAAACCCTGCCCCAACTCCGCGGTGGGCCACTGACACCGCGCGCCCCGCTGCAACAAACTGACACCCCGCTGAGACAAGAGAAGGACGACCAAGCGGAAACCCTGCTCCGTCCAGGAGAGGTCACGAGCCTTCTGCCGGAGCCGCCGCTCCTTCGTCGTCACCCCCTTGATCTTGGAGGCATCCTGGAAGTTCCAGGGGTCGGAGCGTCCGTCAGGGTAGTCCACGATGCAGGCCCGATAGCTGGCATCCTGGCGAAGCCCGTCTCGCTTGGTGTAGAGGCCGGGATAGTCCGTGCCCGCCGGCCAGCGGTAGACGCTACACCGCAACGTGTCCTCCGGGCGACAGACGGCATCCAAATCCCACATCCCAGTCCCCGCCTCGTACGTCATCGGCAACTCCGGCGGCCAATGCTCCACCCACCGATGAGGGGGGCAAAAGCGGAGCACCCAGCGATGCCAGCCCGGCGCTACAACCGACAACTTCAGAAGCCCAGGAGAAAGAAGAGGACGTACGAGGAATGTCGAAGTTGGCGTCCAGAGGACGGAGCCGAGGATGAAACCCAGTGGAGTCCACCTGCCCTCCTCCAACGCCCGTCCCCATATCCACACAGCCACCTACCAATGAACCCTCCAGCGCTCGTCAAAGATGAGGGAACCCAAAAGCCTTACGGAGGTGAGCCAAGTCCACCTTCGGCCAGGGTCCTGTGGACGGAAGGGCAACCGGAAGGAGATCCCGGACCAGACCCGGGTCCAGCCCCACCCGAAGACGCGCGCACCACTCCTCTTCCGTCTCGTACCGGTAGGGACGGGTGAGCTCGTGGACCACCCGCCCCGGGGCCTGACCAGGAAGGACAACCCTAAATGACCGGAACAACCAGGACAGGAAATGAAAACGTCGGGAGCGGCGAAAAAGAGGAAGGGGCTCGGCAGCCGGTACTGGCACGTCGCTGGCTTGCATCCCTGCTTCAGCCAGGAGATGAAGGAGGGATCGGGCAGCAGGTTCTACGACAAACCATCCATCACCCGGAAGTAAAAACCCGTCAAGGAACCCCGAGGCTGTTGACGAACAACACGACGCCCAAGGGCTCCTCTACCCGCAGTCCAAACAAGTCGCCGTTCTGAGGACAGAGCGCTGCGTGGTAGGCGCACATCAGCCGCCAGCTGGTTTGCCACGCGTGCTGGACTTGCTCTGGATAGCGACGGCGGAGTAGAGGTGGGAGCACGGCCACGGAGCACTCCGGGTAGCGCTTTTTCCAGAAGAAAATACTGCCCCACTGCAGAAACCAACTTCCGCCGACGTCTGAGAGACCGGGAAAAACCCACCATTTCGCGCAGCCCCGGCACCAAATCGAAGGGCGCAGGAGCGGCTGTGCGGAAAAGACTGCAGTGGCCCACCAGAAGCGCTAGGTGCAGAGGCCGGATGCTGAGGCCCAAGGGACCACGCTAAAAAGGAACACCGGCTGAGTTCGCGGAAGGAAAGGCAGGGAGGAACCAGGATGCTCTGGTAGTGAAGGAGGGCGTAGATGAGACTGCCGAATTCGTCACCTGCCCAGCAGACGATGACGACGCCGACGCCCATCGCGTCCTCCAGCAGAGTAGGAGGGAGGCTACTGACGGTCTGACCACCCACCAACACGATCGCCTCCCGGTCCCTGCGAGCCTGAGGGCCCTGCCGAACGGAGACCTCGCCGCGGCCCTCATGGCAGCGAAGAACGAAGCAGCCCTCGGGGATGCTGGAGGGCTCAGCGGAGGGGTAGGACAGGTCAAGAAGGACGGTCTCGGCCTCACTACGACCAGCCGCCATTCGTCCCGCCTTTGCAACAGTGAACTGCAGCCAGACCACTGAGGAGGCAACACCAAGCGCCCAGAAGCCACGCCCCCAATCGATTCCAGACACACTCTCAGACGCTGCGCTGCACATGGCTGGTTTCGGGGCCATTTATCCAAGGCTAGACAAGATAAATTAGTGGAACCAGGAAAGGAATCAGAAGGAAGCATGATAGATGGGATGAATCTGGGTCTGGAGCCATTCACGAACAGCGCTCTTGCAATCACCAGAAAAACCCCAATCACCCCAACACCCCATATCCAGGACACCACGCAGGAGAGCTAGCGCGGCGGACTCGGTCGCCCCGTCGATGCTCTCCCCCAGCCCGTCGCAGCTCAACTGCCGCTGGGGTGTCACCAGACGGAGCTCGACGCGTTTGAGGCCCTCCTTCTCGCCCATCTCAAAGTGGAAAATTCGGCGAAGCCCCTGCCTAGGCAACCATTACCAGCTCCAGGACGAAAGCTTGGCCGAACTGGCGCTTGGCGGACTCGTTGAGGAAGGCGAACACCGTGGGCAGGGAAGAAGAGGAGCCAGACGACTCCGCCACCTCCTCAAGCGACTCCTCCACGGGAGCCTCCTGGCCGTAACCAGACGCCGGAGCCACCGCCGTCTCGCCCGTCGCCGCCACCTCAACCGGGGCCATCACGTCAGAGCAGAAGCCGAGCGAGGGAGGCAACCGAGAATTGGCCCTGCCCACCCAGATACGCTTGCACCGGCGGAGGATAGACCCCCGGAGCCCCGCCGGAGGTCAGACGGAACTCCAACGGAAGGAGCCCCGGCGGATACAGCATCAGTAGGAGGCCCATCATCTGGACGCAGGAAGCCCGCAGGTAGTGCTGCAAAGATCAGCACTTATCAACCGGAAGGAGACGCTACCCACTCAAGGGCGCGAGGTTTCAGAAACGTCAGAAAGGGGGCACTCTAGTCTGTGCAGCCAATACACGGCGTTCCCCAATGACCTAATGTCCCACCCCAAGCCAACCAGGCGAGTGAGGTTTCATGGGCTGCACAAAGCCAGCCCCGAGCCGCCACCGCCAATTAGAAGTTGGAGTAACAAAATCAAAAGGAGACCGAACACAAAAAACCAAAAACCCAACCCCGTCCGCGAGGAGGTCGTGGTAGGAGGCGGGAGACTTCAGGAAGCGTCCCCAATCCGTCCTGCCCAGCACCGTTTCCATGTGGAACTCCATCTCGGACAGCTGCTCAGCATAGCGACGCTCAAGGATCCGGCCTTCGCCATCATCAACCCAAACTCAAGCGTCCGTACCCGACTTAGGCCATCCACCCGCCCTTGGGTGTAGCGAAGGCGAGGGCCTGGCAGAAGGAGAGAAACTCGGGGACGCTCATAAGCCCCCAACACCTCGCAGGCCGCCCGGAACTCCTCCAGATGGTGAACCTCAAATTAACGACCATCGCCGACCAACAAGGACCGGAAGTAGCGCACGATGCCGCGGGCGGAATCATGCACGAAGCCCAGCCTCCGGCGCTCCTTGGCGGAAACGCCGCTCAGAGCCTCTGGGCTCACGTAGAGGTCGTTGCTCCCCATGCAGATGCCAATGTGGAAGTACTCGAGGCGACCCCGCTACAATAGGGGACTGCTGGAAAGAAAAGGGGGGAGAGGACGACAAGAACAAACTTGAAGAAGGAGAGAGCGGAGGAGGGCCGGTAGATGCGAAAGACGGCCGCCGGACAGGAAGGCCAGGACCACCGGATAGCCCACGCCCGCCTCCAACAACGCCACGTCCACCGATGCACCCTGCTCGTCCATGATCAGTAGCCCAGCGTGGCGGGACTGAGCCACTGAAGGACCCATGCTGATTATTGGGTTGCCCTCCATGCCCACCTTCCACTCCGGCCAATTTTCACGAGCCATCGGGGAGTTGCGAAAGGACTACGGTTCCAGCGAACACTGACTGAGACAGACAAAACCCCCGCCCTCTTTGTTTAGGAGGCGCCCTGAGCTACTGGACTAAAGGAGCTTCTGGGGGAATTCACGCACCACTCCAAACCCGCTCCCCCTCCCTCCCCAAATACCCCCCAGTGAGAATATAAAAGGGGGAAAGCGGCCACACACACACACCAAAACCCAGGATGGAGGCCTTGGTAGCCTCGCTGAAGGATACGAAGGCGCGCTATCCACGTTCTACTTCATCAGTCCCATCCAACCCCATCACCACAGAGGACCTGGCCCTGCTCGCCTTCCCACCGGATCCCGTCATTCCCTCCGAGGTGAGCCCCGAAAGGGCATTAGAAGATATGAAGTTCTTGGGCTACATGGAGTGGGAAGACTTTGTTGGGGAGAATGCCCAGGAAGCCTCAGGAGGAGTAGTAACTTATGGTAAAGCCATGAGGAGAGCATTGAGGGCGGGTATTTACTCAGCCACCATTGTGGGGGAGGGACAAGGAGGCTCACTCAAAATTAAAGTCACCTCCGTGCCCCCAGGCTCTCACCAGGAACTGCCGAACGAGGGGGAGACGGGGTGGATCACCCCTTACACCCCCTGCAGACAGTGCTGCGTCGTCACACGGCAGCTGCTGCTTGATCAACTCCAACTGCGACCCACCCTTACCCATCGCGTAGGAGATGAGATCAGCTGTGCGGGGGTACGAAAACTGAGCCCCCGCTTCTGGAGTCCCAGACTTGTGCTCTCCCCACCTCCTAGCCAGCTAACAGGAGTCCTAGCAGTCACGGAGGACTTAGCGGGAGTTCCCGGGGGAAAAGGGAGCTGGGTAAGAAGCCTCCGAATGGAATGGCCTCACTCCCTCCGCTACCGCTTTGCATTCCTACAAACCAGGGTATGTAGCAATGGCAACGGAACTTTTCTACCCCAGACCACCTGTGGGTATGCCACATTATCCGAACAGGAGTGGCAAAAGGCGGAAGCTAGGCGCGAGTGGGAAAAAGGCCAGGGACCTCGCCATGGGGAAATAGTGATGATAAGTAGTGTCAGGACGGAGGATCAGACAACTCCCTTCGAAGGCCTAGGAATCAAGAACATCACAGACCTCTGGGTGGGCGACAAACCACTGCTGGAACGCTGGAGGACGTCGACAGGAGTTAAGATCACTCGGAGAACCTCCCCAGGACACATCCACTTCCGGGATGTGCCCACGGCCCTAGGAACCCTAGCCAGAGCCACCTATGAGGAAGTTCGGGCGGTCAAAAATGCCTTGACCGACTGGTGGCGGAAGGAGCCACTGATGATGGTTGACTTCGAGGTGGGACCGGAAGATCTCACGATCTCCGTTTCCGTCCCCAACCTCCAGGCACCCAGCGTCGCACTAGGTACCAGCCCCATCCTAATCCTCCCGATCCCGCCCAGGGGACGCTCCCAGACGATAGCCGTCGTTGTTGCCACAAGAGCCAAAATTAAGGGATTGATGTCCATGACACTAAAACTCAGCCCCACATTAGGGGAGGAAGATGTAGTGCGACTTGGGCTAGCGCAAATGGCGGAAGCAGCGAGGAAATGCCCCAAGATGCGGAAGTGCCGGAGCATAGCCATCTCCTCCAACCTTCCGTCCTGCCCTAGCCTAGTCGCTGCGTGGGAACCCAACCAGATACTGGCGTTTTACCACGCGACCCAAATGAATCGCTTGTATCTCCAATTAAATAATACATCTCTAGATTGGGCAACCTCAGAACAGAAACCAGGTGCGACTGAGGAGGGATCGACGGCACCAACAACGTCACCCCCAGAAACCACGCCACGTAGTGCAAACCTACACCCTCGGGTGATGGAATGCAGCAGGCCTCGAGCATAAATTACAAATTCAAAAAAATTTCAGTGTCCAGCTAATTCAACAAAATGTCCTGTCATATTTTTTCCTGTGGTCATCTATGCTCCGAGTAAATTAAACTATTGTAACAATTCGTCAAGGGAAGTCTTTGAAGCCATCTTTGAAGTTTAGTAACCATGGAAAGCCAACTTTACGCCCAAATATAGGCTGGCCCTACGCCCAAATGGGGGCCGGCCTACACTGACCTATTTGAATCCAACTTTTATTTGGGCGTAGGCCGGCCCTCATTTGGGCGCCGGCCCCTACGCCCAAATAGGTGATACAATTTGAAACGCCTACAGAGGGGGTATTCCACTTCCCAAAAATCGAAAGTACGAGTTGGGAATCGTGATCGGGCCATGGTTTTGTTCCATTTAGTTGTGATCTCAGCACAACAAACCCTGGTCCAAAATGTGGCTTTTTTGCTGAGAAATGGCTATTTGTCTAACACCTACTTTTCTGACCTCTGGATGAAACAGAAAATCAATTTTTGGCCAATTTCATAAAACATTTTTGACCGCGAGGTGGATCCGAAGGGCCCGCTTCGCAGTCTAAACATGTGACTGACTTTTTGTCCAGAAGATTTGTCCTTTTTGTCCGCTTTTTGATTACAATTCATATATAAAAATTTCAAATCTGTACTTGCTCTCACATTTAGCATATGTATGTTTATAAGGTTAGTGCTAGTCTATAATTTGCGCTACGCAGTCGCCTATTGCGCTTTGCGCCATTATACTTGTTTGTCCAACCCCCGACTATTATACATCAATCGAACCGCAAAGGAGAAGAAGGAGAAGGAGGAGTTCGGACAAATGATTTTGAGTGATTTTCTCTTGTATTCTGCCATTATTGAGCGATTTCTTCAGGAATGTCCCGCCCCCCTAGAGGGGGGATACAACCAGTTATAATCTCCCCTAGAGGGGGGCACAACCTCGTTGTATCCCCCCCTACAGAGGGGGCCACAACCATGGTTGTATCCCCCCTACTAGGGGGGCGGGACATGCCTCGATTTCTTGCGAGTTTTGGTTAATTTGCAGATGTTCTTTCTATTGCAACAAAAACCAGAGCAAATGGAGCTTCCTATGAGGAGCAAGAGCCTTATCAATTTTAAGATTTAGCAATAACCCTCAAAACGTACACCTGGGTCGAAAAGAGGGGCTGGGCGCTGACACTCCGCTAATGTTCCATTCGCGCCAGCCCAATTTGTCCGAACTCCTCCTTCTTCTCCTTCTCCTCCTCTGCATCTATTCAATGGACGATAGTAGGTATTCATTTCTTCCCCCACTCACCCCCCTCCCGGGTCTTTGGGCCTCATGTATTTATAACTGGTACCATCGGCAAGCCGAAAGTAAGCTCTTTTCTCCCAAAAATCGACTGCCCCGAGTATAAAGACCAGGAAATTTTCCTACTACTAATGGAATCTGCTTGTGGGACATTTGCATTTTGTTTTCGCGCGCAGTTCCTAGGCTCTTTTCATGCGCGCTCAAACAAAATTCAAGTGACGCAGCAGATTCCATTAGTAGTAGGAAAATTTCCTGGTCTTTATACTCGGGGCAGTCGATTTTTGGGAGAAAAGAGCTTACTTTTGGCTTGCCGATGGTACCAGTTATTTCCTCAACTTTTAAAAAATGTACACCTGGGTCAAAAAGATTTAGCAAATTGGCCAAAAATCGATTTTCAGATCATGCAGAGGTCAAAATAGGGACTATGCTAGCTCCCCCCCCCCCACTTAAACATTCCCCCCCCACTTAAATAATCCCCCCCCCCCCTACTTATACAACCCCCCCCCCACTTAAAAATTGAAATTTTTTTATTGCTTTAAAATACATATCTGTGCATATCTCGAAGTTTAAACTCAAGGATTTTTTTTTTCTAAACAACAAAATACCTACTTTTTTATTTAGTCTATACCGGATGGCGGGCGCATGCCTACCAGGAGTAGGGGCTTGTCCCCTACAAGGAGTACCTTTCAAGATTCCAACTGAAGGGCTTAGACGCATGCTCGTCCTCGATGAGGTCATGACTGTGGCAGTACCTACTAATTGATCATAGTATATTAGGTACTGCCACAGTCATGGCCTCGTCGAGGACGAGCATGCGTCTAAGCTCTTCAGTTGGAATCTTGAAAGATACTCCTGGTAGGGGACAAGCCCCTACTCCTGGTAGGCATGCGCCCGCCATCCGGTATAGACTAACTATGTTTCTAAAAAAAATAGGTATTTAATCAACTGCATGAAAATTCCTTGAGTTTAAAGTTCGTGATATGCACTGATATGTATTTTAAAGTAATAAAAAAAATTTCAATTTTTGAGTGGGGGGGATTGTATAAGTGGGGGGGGGATTATTTAAGTGGGGGGGGGGGAATGTATAAGTGGGGGGGGGGGGGGAGCTAGCATAGTCCCAAAATAGTAGGTGTTAGACAAATGGCAATTTCTCAGCAAATAAGTCATATTTTGGACCAGGGTTTGTTGGGCTGAGATCACAACTAAATGGAACAAAACCATGGCCCAATCACGATTCCCAACTCGAACCTTCGATTTTTGGGAAGTGGAATACCCCGCTTTTAAGGACTCTCACTCCTCTCGCAAACTGTCTCTTAATTCACTAAGGGTTTCGATTGAGATATACAAGTCTTAGGTTTTAATCAATATCCAAGAAGGCCACCCTCGGGACAGGCAATCACCCCTGAAACTCGATTGCCCATTCACGAACTGGGTGCTTTTATACCCTAGGACATAACTAGGGCGATGTCTTGTCCCCTAGGATTGTCTAAATTACCAAAATATACCCACAATACAGTTGATGATGATGTAATTGAATCAACTTAGTATTTTTGCAGGAAAAGGTGACGTTTACGTTTGCGCAATTTCTTGCCAGTCTTGGAGGTTCACAATTGAAATTCGCTGTTATTCTTAATAAAAAATTGCCTACAGGCATGATTGGTTTGTGGCTGGGAGCGGTTAGAAATTTGACCTTTACTCTCTGTTCATAAGATTGGCTCACATTCACACATTCACCATCGCTTGGCGCTAATTGTCGCTTTGCTCACTCACGCCAGCTTAAGTTCTTGAAGCCCAAGCCAAGCGTGGCGCACTTATCTGCCAACAAGGTAATATAGGCTGTCGCCAATAGATGCGCGGCCTTGAAAATTCGCAGGTTGCCCCGTTTCATTAAGCCCTATTGTTAACTAATATTTCTATTTTTATTATTGACTAAATGATGTCGATCCATCCTTGTTTCATCCTTTATAAAAAATTGATTTCTGAGGTTTTCGTATATAATAATTATACTATTAATAAAATAAAATGCACTTTTTCGAAAAATTTTCGAATCTTAAGGCCCCAATTTTCGAGGTTTATTGACCATAAATCTGGAACAAATTAAAATTGCGCCAAGCGCACAAAAACGTCCCGAGCCACCACCTAGACGGACCTCCATGCAAAATTTCAGCCAATTTCATTGAAAAACCGAGGAGTACGGGCTCTGGAACCACAAATATATATATATGCGGACAGACGGACGAAAAATGGGGTAACTGTTAAAGCGGGCCTTGGCCGCCCGCCGCTACGGGCAGGGCGCCAGAGCTCCTACGGCCTCCGGGCATGGTCGCTACGGCCCCTACGCTTCGCCTAGCATGCTTCGCATGCTAGGCTACGCTCCGGGGCCTTCGCGCCCATGCCCTACGGCCTCCGGAGCTCTGACTGCCCTGCCCTTCGCGGCAGGCGGCCTGCGGCCGCGCAAAAATCAATTGACATGAGTGACAAAATAAAGAAATAGCAGGCGGCTTTCAGCTGTGAGAAAACATGGATTCCTCAGATCTAGATTTTGCAGAGCTTTATTGGGATTGCACATCTAGCTTTATTCTTCTGCAAACTGGCAGTGTACCCATTTCGTTGGATTTTCTGGAAGGGTATGGAGTCTCTGATAAATTGAATGAATCATTAAAATGGCATGCGAATTTCAGATAATATGCTACGAATGAAACGCTCTGTAAAATGCCTATAAGCTTCTAATATCTATAGAATCTGCTATAGCATCTATCTGCTATAATCATCCAAGTTCATACATCAGCTATCATTATCATCATGCATTCAGTTCAAGCTTATGATTTCTGTTAATTTACAACATTGCTTCAATTCTATTTACCCTACTATCTTGCTTGTTTCAACGTAATGCTCTTATTGACTCCATCAATCCATTTGGCCTCTCCTCAATATCATTGTTAACGAAATGTTTCGGTCTCTTTTTATGATCGTCTATCATTTCCAACCCATGTTGCTTCATAATTGACATGACTAAAATGCTACAGCATAATTCAGTTTAAGAATTGGCAATCATGACAAAGATGGCAACCAATCATTATTTCAAATTGAATTTAGATGGTCAGATCAACATAAAGATGGAACAAAACTTTTTGAAGCTTTCTGGGCCATTGAAAAACTCATAAATCATTCATAAGCAGACGGCAATTTTGGGAGATACATGTTTCATTGCTAAATGGGTCGCGGTTTTATAGTCACAATCTGTTATAAATTAATCAGGCCAGAAATTATTCCCTTGCATTGGGCTGAAAAATGCAAGGGTTAGCTGGGTATGTATTTAATCAGCGACTCTGCATTTTGAGCATTGGTATACTAGATGGGTCAGGAACCCTTCTAGCCATCATTTAGTCTTGATGACGGTTGCTGCCCTTCATTACAGTGTTAAAAGTTATTAAAGTTATTAATTTCTGAAATATGGATTATGTGAGCAATTAAAATTCGTTAGTACTATGTATTATTCGCATTCGGTGTGATAGATTTGCCCGCAAATTTAATCAAATTTATCTCGGCTGCCTATGTGCTTACTTTATCCTTAGTTCATGGCCTTACAATCAGGACAGCGTCAGCTTGAAAGGCCAAGTTTAGGGCAACGTTTGACCTCAATTTCCTCTGCCTATTTTGAAGTTATTTAATTGGATTCGTGCGAGCAAAACAGAAGACTAAAGCCCATTGAATAGTGATTTCTGAGCTTTAGTAGTATATTAATCTTTAATTTAGTGAAACATAAGCTTTTGAGTAGAGCCAAATCAAATCCAGGCGATTCCCTGGATCACTGTTATTTTTCTGGCAAGTAACTTGCAGAACACTGCAATTCTGAACGATTCAATTCATTCAGATTTTTTTTAAAAAAAGATCACTAAAATTGGCCTTAAAATGACTGAGAACGAGCAGTTTATAAAAAGCAACTTTCAAACTTGTCTTCCAACCGTCATCCGGGCCCCCTTACTCAGACATGGCTGAATTTTTTTTAGGCCAAACCTTTTTCTCCTTTTTCATTTCCAGGAGGCATGGAGCGTTTCCAGGAGGCAATTTTTTAGCAAAATTTCCCTGTAATTTTTCCTGGAGCATTTCAAGGAGCCTGAAATTTTTTAATGTTTTCCAGTCTTTTTTACTAGAGTTTTTCATGTTTGACGTTTTTGCGCGGCCGAAGGCCGCCTGCCGCGGAGGGCAGGGCAGTCAGAGCTCCGGAGGCCGGAGGACATGGGTGCGGAGGCCCCGGAGCGAAGCCTAGCATGCGAAGCATGCTAGGCGAAGCGTAGGGGCCGTAGCACCCGTGCCCGGAGGCCGGAGGAGCTCTGGCGCCCTGTCCGAAGCGGCGGGCGGCCAAGGCCAGCTTAAGCAGTTACCCCATTTTTGCGTCCGTCTGTCCGCATATATATATATATATATATATTTGTCTGTAACAGGCCCATACTCCGCGGTTTTTCAACGAAATTGGCTAATTTTTTGCATGAAGGTCCGCCTGGGTGGTATCTCCAGGCCATTTTTGGCGCTTGACGTAATTTTTTGAATTTCGCCCAAAACTCAATTTTTTGATGTTTCAAAGCACTAAAAATCGTAAATCACTGGTTTTTCGATGAAATTAGCTGAAATTTCACATGAAAGTCCGCCTTGGTGATGCCTTGGCCCCATTATTAGGGCTTGGAGAAATTTTTTGATTTTCACCCAAAACTCAATTTTTTGATGTTTCAAAATACGAAAAATCGTAAATCACTGGTTTTCCAATGGAATTAGCTGATTTTTGGCAGATACGTCCGTCTAAGTAACATTTTGAAGCTGGCAAAAGGAATTTTTGAAAAATTTATTATTTCTTGATTTATAGTCAAAAAACCAAAATCTTGATGTTTCAAAAATTGAAACATCTATAAATCCCTAGTTTTTCAAAAAAATTAACTCAATTTTGGCAGTTAGGCTTGTTTAGGTAGTGTCTTGAAGCTGTTAAAAAGAATTTATGAAACAAATTTGTAATATTTCGCTTTGTGGCCAAAAACCTAAAGTTTTGATGTTTAAAAAATTCGAACAAGCATATGTTTAAGGCTTTTGAATTAAACCAGCTGATTTTGACTAGAAGTGATTCTTATGCATGGATTATAACGTTGCTTACTTGGTACAAAGGCCGCGCATCTTGGCAATAGCCGAGAATACCTTGTTTATTTTTTATTTGCTAAAACTAGAAATGAAAAAAATATTAAAAAGAGTTATAAAATTTATTTGGATGCTATAAAATTTAGTTTTGAAGCGTTATATTGCTTTTTATGCTTTGTTTTATGTGGGTGTTTACTTTGCAGATGTTTGTTACGTGTATTTTGTGTTTTTCTCTGAGTGGACAACTTCTCTCTCCTCTTCTCCTCAACCGAGACCAAAATGGAGCAAACAAAGAGGCAATGGCCCAGAAAGCAAACGAAGTGAAAGTTGAGGCTTCCAAACAAGGCTCTACTGAGCAAAAAGAGCTAAGGCAGAGGGAGATGAGGGGAGCAAAGGCTGGAATTTGGGGGATAGCTTGAGAGCTTGGGAGGCCGGAGAGGAGCATGGGGATGTAGGAGAAGGGGACCTAGAAGAAGCAGAAGGTGGGGGTGTTGGTGCGGGGGGCATCAGGTGTGCTGTTGCGGAGGGCGAGCTCCTTGATGATGTTCTCCAGCATCTTGATGTGCTTGTCATGGAGGCCGTGGAGGAGGTTCTTGAGGTTCTCCTGGCTGACTTCCTCGTCGACATCACAGGCCTCGCAGTACAAGGCCTAGGCCAAGCTCTGTGCATCCTCCATGTTCTGCCAATGCCAATGGCTTTTTTGGAAGGGAGTGGGAGGAGTGAAAAGAGGGGAAAGAGGGAGGGAAAGGTAAGGAGGAGGGAACCAGTTTGAGTTCAATGAGCTTGGTGAAGTAGTCGCCGTTGGTGGTGTGAGCATTGGAGATGAGGGCCTTGCGCTTCGCCAGGCACTCCTCCTCGGCGTGGGCCGTTGTGACGGCCTCCTGTGCCTTGAGCTCAGCCTCTGCCTTGGACCAGGCCTGCAGGGCATAGAGGTTGAGTGAAATTGAAGCAAAAGAGAGATTGAAGGGGGACCTCAGCATAGTTGATGTCGGCATTTTCGGAGGTGGAGTTCAGCTCAGGCTTGTAGTTGCCATACACCTGGCTGAGTAGAAGCTCGTCCTCCTCGTCCCCATAGTAGCCCTCGGTGTTGGTGTTGCCCTTGTTGGCCTCTTCTTCCAGGCCCAGCAGGCCCTCAGGCTCTTCCTCCTGCTCCTCCTCTGGCTCCACCTTGATGTCCTTGGGCTCCTTGAGCTTGAAGAGCAGGGTGCGGTGGCAGGGGGGGCTCCTTGCAGTGGGTGCAGAGGACGATGGGGGTGGTGGGGGGCTCCATGCGGGCTTTCTTCGGAGACGGCATTGGGGCAGCATTGTCCTGCTGATCCAGGAGCTCTTGGAGGCTGTCGGGGTTGCTGTTGATGGCCTTGGATGGGTTGTTGGACATCTTGAGCCTGGATGGGGGACTGGAAGGTGTGAAGGACTGGAAGGTGTGTAGAACGTGTGAAGGGAAGGAGTAGGGAGTGGGGCTGGGGAGTGTAGATGACTGCAAATGGCCCAGAGGCTGCCTCATGGGCCTTAAATAGCCCCTGCGTGGGGAAAAAATCCTGCGAGGGACCATTCCAACTGTGCATATAGTGGGCTGTGACGGAGGCTGTTGTGGCTGCCATCTCATGCTGTAGCCCATGCGTAGCTGCTGCTGTAACTTCCTATTGCGTGCCCACTCAGCCCTTATGCCTCCAGGCCTTCCGCTTACCCTCTTGCTGAAACTGCACATTCTCCCCTTTCCCTTCTCTTCTAGGTGAAAGGTTCCTTCCAATTTCATCCAGGATGGACATAACATCTATGCCAGCTTGAATGGTTGAGGCTAAGCGACAGGCCATGGCCTGGCCGATGAGCCATGGCCTCACAAGCCCAATGCGGAAGTGGAAGCCCCTCCTCCCCACACCCAGCAGCCTCCTCTCCACCGAATTGATTCTGCTTTCAATGATTCCAATGATTCCGTCATACCACTTTTCTCGTTTCGTTTTCATCACTCCAATTGCTTCCTTCTTTGATTTCTCTACCGTTTGTTTTTGCTGAGAAAATTATGAACTAGGCTAGTTTTATCGCACAAGAAAAGAAGGCAAAAAGGGGCCATAGCAAGCAAGGATTTGTGAAATAGTAGAGAAATTTGTGGTCATTGGAGACCTAGAGGAAAGGGAGGCAGTGGGTTCAATTTGGGAGTATGTACATGGGCCAGTGGCGGGAAGGGACTAGGACCAATCGGTGGCCCAGGTGGCGGCAGCAGTGGGTGTGGGCGGGAAGGCCTGGTAGAAGGCATTCATGCCCTGCTTGAACTCCTCCAATTCTCAACGGATTTTGACAAACTTTTTTTTCCTGAAAGGTAATAATATTTTAGGAAGATCTGGAGTGGTGGAACTGGTCCCGGAGCATTTGAAACATTACTTTTTTGGGTAGAAAGTTTGAAAAATGGGGTATGTTGAGAAATAGCGAATTCTCAATGGATTTGGACAAACTATTTTTGCTTAAAGGTAATAAAATTTTAAGGATATCTGGAGGGGTGGAACTGGTCACAAAGCATTTAAAACATTACTTTTCTGGGTAGAAAGTTGGAAAATTGTAATATGCAGTTTTTGCACTGTAGTATCTGAAGTCTTGAGAATTGCACAGAAAACTTGATTTTTTTGTTCACTAGTCTTATATGTCGATTCTAAATCAGTGCTTACTTTCAAAATTGGTTGAGAAACCACAGACTTGATTTTTGAGTTACAAAGTATCATATAAAGGATGCGCTCTGTGGTCACCTATTTCGCTTTGCACCATATACTTGTTTTTCAGGAGATAAGAGCTTTATTTTGGCTAGCCGATGGTACCAGTTATAAATACATGAGGCCAAAGGATGAGGGGAAAGGGTGAGGGGATGTAATGAATACCTACTCTCGTTCATTAGCAGATGCAAAGCAGCAGCAGGGCAAAGCAGCAGGGCAGGGCAGCAGGAGATTGGACGGCAACTTGTTTTCAATTTTCTCTATCAAATCCAAACTTTTATGCTGCTTTTCATGAGTACCCCCCATAATTCGATGTAGCCCTTTTCGTTGCAGCAAAAATCAGAGAAATCGGTGCTATCTGGGATGAGAAAAACGCTTATCAATTTTGAGAACTGGCAATAACCCTCAAAACATACACCTGGGTCAAAAAGAGGGCCTGGGCACTGACGGTCGCTGCGCTTCCTTGCGCCAGGCCAATGCCATACCATTGATGGCTGTTATGCTGGCTATTTTTCCGTTTGAAGTCTGCCGAAAGGCTGTTCTTTTCCTTCTCAGCATAAAGCTGACTCTCCCGGAATAAAAGTCCACCTGCTGAGGAAGGCAAGACAGTCAGAGCTCCAGATGACATAAGGCATGGGTGCGAATGCCCCTGGGCATGATATAAGCAAAGCGCAACTCACGTGCGGAGTCCAGTCCTTTTCCCAAGCTAAGCGCTCAGTCCCAGGAATCTGCAGAAATCTAATCAAAATGAAAGCAGTGACGAGAATTGTCCTTCAGCCAGGCAGCTAAATTACTCAAGATAATGACTGGGTATTGAAGCGGTCATTGAAGGAGCAGTGCAGCAGAAATGAAAGGCAGCGTTTTGGCCATCCTCATCTTGGTAATCTGCTAGGTCTAATCAAAATGAAAGCGCTGTCAAGAACTGCCCTTCAATCGTTCCGATCGTAAATCCAGGCAGCTAGACTAGTTAATATAATGACTGGGAATCCTAAAAGCTGTCATTGAACAAGCTGTACAGCAGAAATGAAGGGCAGCGTTTTATTCATCCTCATCCTGGTAACTGTCGTGATTCTGGCCACAACTGGCGGCCTTATCTCTTACTTCGTCTTCGGCAAGGCAAGCAGATCAGTTGAAAGCATACGTGTCCCGAGGCCCCCGGTCTTTCCAACCAACCAATTTTTTTAAAATTTCATACAAAATTTATTGGTTTTGCAAGCCAACATCAAAAATTTTCCCTGCTGGCACAAGTTGAGTGCCCAATTGGGGTTTTCAGAAGCACTTTTTTGTTAAAATGCCCTATATTTTGTAAATTTTTTCCAGATTCACTGCTTAACAACCAACTTTCTTGAACCCCCAAATAACCCCCACCGGTGGGGGGTGGGGGCCCCCAGGGGGGGTCGGGTGGGGCCCCCGCACCAACCAACCAACTTCAAACTGCAAAAAACCGACCGTGGGGGGGTGGGGGGTGGGTAAAATCAACCAACACTGGGGGGGGGGGGGTCCATTTTTAGTAGGGACATGTATGGTTGAAAGCCACTTTTTGCTCTTACTTTTCTGCTCAAATTTTTAGACAAAAGGAACTCAGTCGGCTAGTATGGCCTCACTACCTGCCTCAGCAACAACTAGCACAATGGGTAACTCACTGGGGCTGTGCGAGCAGAGTGGAAGCATGGTCCCCTCTTAGCCAAGGACCAACCCTATGCCTGCTAAATATTCCGTGGGCAAGTTACATAGCTGCGAGTAGGCTTAATGGATGCAGCTAACACAGAGCTTCAAACAAAAAAAAGTTTGCCAAATCTCATTAAGAATTGAGCAAGTTATGCCCCAAAAATTTTTTAAAAAGTGTGTGTATGTTATCCATCTGCTGTCCGCCATACGTTCTTTTCTGGAGGCATACTGGCAGGGTCTGGGGCTCCACTCCCAACGTCACTATTGGGCTGGCGCGAGGGAGCAAAGCAAACCGTCAGTGCCCGGCCCCTCTTTTCGACCCAGGTGGATTTTTTTGGGGTTATTGCTAGATCTTAAAATTCATAAGGTTTTTGCTCCTCACAGGAAGGATCCACCTGGGTCGAAAAGAGGATTTTTGTTGCAATAGAAAGAGCATCTGCAACTTAACCAAAACTCGCGAGAAATCTCCCGAAAATGGCAGAATACTGTGGTGTATTCAGCAGGAACATAGCAAGGATCTCTTTAGTCAGAAGGCACCAATGCAGGGGAAAGGGAGCGACATAGGAGGCATATAGACAAGACTGAACTAAACTCTCTTCTGCCCGCACCATCAGCTCAAGGTCGACAAAACTGGCTTGGGAAACGCAACAGCATTCCCGCGGGCTGGGACAAGGTGGAGGAATCATCAGGGGGTCTAGGACAGGCAGAGATGGGGGCCCTCAGAACCAAGCTACAAGTACACTAATGTGGAGGGGGAATCAAATCATCCGCCGTCAGTCCCAGTGGATTGTATCATCCATCAAGGTTCCCGTCAAACCACATGATGACAGTCGAGCCAAGTCGATGCTGGAGCTAGAGCCCCAATGGCTTTGCCTTGCGAACGATGGTTGATCCTCCACTCTGCTTCTCGAAGAATGGTCGGGGGACGATGCACTGCAGAATGAAAGTCACTGGAAACTGGGGTCGAGTTGAACAGATTCCATTGACAGAGTACGGCGGATCTGGGTAGGAATTTGCACGATGATAGATCCAGCGACATCAGCCGGGAATCCTCCGGTCATCGGTAGCCATGTCAGTAGACTGCTGAAGAGCTCTTACACTTGGATCCTCTCCTTCCACTTCCCAGCCTTCCGTCTGACGATCTCTCCACAGGCGGTGTATCGGAAGGCCCAGAAGGACAGTACTCCGAGAGTGCCAGCTGCAATGATAGCACAAATGACTCCGATCATGATGAAGATTGGCCAGATGATGGAGGAGCCCAGGTGGCTGAGATTGGTTCCTGAAGTTTGAACTCTCTTTTGAACTCCTTCTGATTTAGTTCTGATGGCATCTCCAAGTGCTTTCCCATGAGCCTCTAAGCCTTCCACTACTCCTCTGGGATCCAGAGAGAATTGACTCGTGTAGTTCACGATGCCATTGAGCTTCCTTTCTAGGAAGGGCAAGTTCGAAGAGTAGGCTGTGACGGCAGCAAAGGGAGGCATCAAATGCAAGTACATACACGAATTCAAAGGGATGGACTTGATGGCAATCCACTACAGGGCTGTGGTAGGTGAGATCTGCGCTCACTCCCTCGGGTAGGAAGAGAATCTCCCCAATAAGGAGCTTCACCAGCATGAAGAGGTAGCACTGGTCCTCCCCTGGTAGTTGATGATAAGGTTAGACAAGTGGAACAGCCGTCTGCTGGCACTGGGTTATGAAGATGGCGGATCCTCTGATTTTGGCCAAAATGTCAGTTTGCCCAGTGAGGGCTCAGATGATGTCAGTTGGACTCAGATGGAAGAGCTGTCTCAATATTTGGTATTGGTGCTCTTCCATCAAGCAAATACAATGGTCGTCGCTCAGTTCCACTTTCTCCATCATGTCCACCAGTACATCTACCAGGTAGTGGAGTTTGGCTTCTACAGGGCCATGGTGTTGGACCCAGCCGTTGATATGCATGAGCCTATTGTGGATGGCCACTTTCCTTGCATTCTTATTGAAGAACCACAATGGATTCACCATAGTGGAGGGAAAGGAGTACGGTGGCCCAGGGTGTCGGAGTCCCAGTTGGTTCCTTTGTCCCGATCTACCTCTCCAACTCCCCAACCTCTTGCCTCATCCTTTAAAGTTGTCTGTATCATCCACCAGGTTGTCTCGAAGTGTCTGTTCTGGTGGGGTTCTGCCTTGCTCGCAATCCCCGTACCCTTTCTTTTCGCATTCTTGAGCTTCCCACTCTCGCCATTCTTTCTCCAGCTCTTTGTACTCTTTCCTTTTATGTTCTTGAGTTTCCCACTCTCGCCATTCTTTCTCCAGCTCTTTCTCTGAAGGTCTCTTCCCTTCCCGTTTCCTCCAGGCTCGCGGTCATCCCCCTCCAACAGATGGGGCAGCGGTTGAGGAGTGAGGCTTTCCTTCCGTGGTGTTGATCAGTAGGGCTCCTCCTTCATGAGATAGGATGACTTGTTCTGGGAGACATCCCATGTCCTCCTTGTTGTAGGGGAAGTTGGCTTCGGGTGGATAGGTGGAGAAGGTGGCAGAGAGTTTGGGAATGTGTCCCCCTCATTTCCACCTTGTACTTTCCGTAATAGTGGAAGGGGCAGTAGTTGAGGATGGTGTCATCACTCCACACAATCGTGTACTGTGGTTGTATGCAGTGTTCCTGCTCTATTGAGCATCCGGTGAGCGAGCCCAAATCGGATGTCAGCAACAGATGTCCAGCGTGCACAAAGCCCTTGATGACATAGAGGTTGATTGTCTTGTAGGTGATGGTGGTGAAGCAGCAGGGATAGGAGTAGTTGACCAGCTGGTTGGTGGACCAGAGATACTTGTCCATCTTTGTCAGTTTCAGATCCCTGTACCAGTGCTTCTTCCATGCTCTCCAACACTTGTCCTCCAGTATGCTCAGACGTTCGATGGGGTTAGTCAGTCCTGCATTGAGAAAATGGACAATGACATCATTCCTTGTAGTGGTAGTGGTGATCTCTAAGATGCACTGCGCGGCGGGAATGCTGGGGCTGGTGGGGACAGGGAGCCAGAGGTCTGCCATGTGATAAGAGCAACTGGGTTGTTTCTGGTGGATGGAGCAATCCCTTGCTCTTTCTGGAAGAACAAAGGGGCATCCTCCACCACTGTGTCTATGACATCAACCCCAACCTCAACCTCTTCTTTCCTTCCGCAATTCAAGAACACCCGCATTCATTCATGCCCCAGCCACTGTTCCTATAGCCTGTAGCATTGTACAGTTATTTCCAGTGAGCTTCAGGTGAGGTAGGGAATGGTCCAAGCCTAGCCCCCTCACCAACTTCCTACTCCCACTAGCCATTGTCTTAGCCTTATCTGATATTCCGACAAGCCTTTCAGTGCTCCCTCAACTACAGGTGCCACATACTCTTTTGCTCATGCTGCACATACTTTTGTGTCTCTTTCTCCTGCTCGTCTTTTGCAGCCTAAGTGAGCTGGCCATGTGATCAGTGACAAGCTTTCCATCACTGTAAGCGCTGTTTCTGGCTGCCAACTGCTGGTTGGCCATTTTGTCCTACATCTGCACCATGTGCTTCTTTCCTGTTTGCCAGGAGTGTCCCGCCAGGTGATGCTCCAGTCGGTCTCGCCAGGTGATGCTCGGGATGCTCCAGTTGGTCCCGCCCCCCGGCAGGCCGTGGAAGAATAAACTCAGTCGTGAAACAGGCCCTTCAAGCCTGCTTTGCAGTCAAAAAGATACAATTAACTGTGCACATTACTCATAACTAAATTTATGCAGTAAATTTTTGGGCTCTCTTAGCTCTGATGCTAAGGTGGTACATTTGCTAAAATTTTAATGATAAGAGTCACAAATTTAATTTCATCGCCTTTAAGCCCAAATTATTTTCAATGACCTTTGCATGATAAGTTTTATATAATCAAATTTCATCACTTTGATGCACAAGCATTTTTAAAGCAGGCTTTAAAAATACAAGCTAAGAGAGAATAATCACTGAATCGGAGATTTACAATTTCAGTAATAAGTATTTGCTCAAAAAAGGGTCCCAAATCAGCTGGCATCAAGAGGTCTGCTTCGAGAAAGCAGTGAGCTGAGGCAGGCCATTTTCATGCACAACGCGTCTGAATTGGGACCTCTTTGGCAGCAATAAGATAGAAAGAAGTAAGAACTAATGATGTCAAAGACAGCTGCATGGGGGCAGGGTCCTTTTGCGACGAGGCGACGGAGATGGAGTGTCCGGTGAGCCTGGAGTGCATCCCAGCCAGCTCCCGGTGCGACGAGTACCCGGACTGCTGGGGCGGCGAGGATGAGCAGGACTGCCCCTGCGACGAGGCCGCCGGGGCGCTGCGCTGCGCCACCTCAGGCTACTGCGTGGAGGCTAAGCACAGATGTGACGGCCGGGACGACTGCGGGGACAACGAGGATGAGCTCTTCTGTCCCTGCGAGGCAGCGGACAACCTTTACCAGTGTCCCAGCGGGCTCTGCATCAATACCGCCTATCTCTGTGACGGCTTCGACAGCTGCGGCGACAATGCGGACGAAGAGGGCTGCACCTGTGAGGCGGCGGACGGCAAGTTCCAGTGCCCCAACCATGGACCCTGCATCTATGACTTCTGGGTCTGCGATGATTGGGACGACTGTGGGGACAATGCGGATGAGGAGGGCTGCACCTGTGGGCCAGAGCACGGCAAGTTCCAGTGCCCCAACCATGGACCCTGCATCTATGACTTCTTGATCTGCGATGGTAAGGACGACTGTGGGGACCATGCGGATGAGGAGGGCTGTCCCTGTGAGGCGGTGGACAAACGCTACCAATGTCCCGGCGGCCCCTGCATCCACACCGCCTATCTCTGTGATGGCTCCGACAACTGCGGGGACAATGCGGACGAAGAGGGCTGCCCCACCTGTGAGGCGGCGTACGGCAAGTTCCAGTGCCCCAACCATGGATACTGCATCGATGACTGGCGGGTCTGCGATGGTTGGGACGACTGTGGGGACCATGCGGATGAGGAGGGCTGCCCCTGGGCCTCAAGAAATGAATACCTACTATCGTCCATTGAATAGATGCGGAGAAGAAGAAGGAGAAGAAGAAGGAGAAGAAGGAGTTCGGACAAATGGTTTTGAGTAATTTTCTCTTGTGTTCTACCGTTTTTGGGCAAAATCTCGCGAGTTTTGGTCAATTTGATGATGCTCTTTCCAATGCAAAAAGAATCAGAACGAATGGACGTTTCTGTGAAGTACAAAATCCTTATCAATTTTAAGATCTAGCAATAACCCCTAAAACGTACACCTG